>CM032636.1:12116796-12389296 GCA_019097785.1 Fraxinus excelsior | reverse complement strand
ATAAAAAATTATTGTGAAATGTGAGAAGTTGCGACAAATAATAAAGAATGTTGCCAAATATATGAGAGATAAGTGATGGAATATGATGCAATAGGGTCTAGTTTTCGCGATAATAAATATTTGTTGCTAAAAATTCTAATCGTGATTTCGCGATAAGATTTTTCGCAACATACAAAACGTTGTCGCAATAAGTGATTTAACGCGACACATTTTTAGAGTGTGTCGCGAAGATTGTGATGAAAAAAATAAGTCCCAAAAAATAGAAGGCGACATAAAACGTTGTCGTGAAATGTGAGAATGTGCGACAAATAATAAAGAATGTCGCCAAAATATTTTTGGTGGGAAACTTATGGCGACAAACATTTATTTCTTGCAACAAGATGCTTGTGATGCAATAGGGTCTAGTTTTCACGATAAAAAATATTTGTTGCTAAAAAATGTAATCGTGATTTCGCGATAAGATTTTTCACGACATACAAAATGTTGTCGCAATAAGCGACTTAACGCGAAACATTTTTAGAGTGGGTGTGAAGATTGTGATGAAAAAAATAAGTACCAAAAAATAGAAGGCGACATAAAACGTTGTCGTGAAATGTGAGAATGTGCGACAAATAATAAAGAATGTCGCCAAAAATATGAGGGAAGCCAAAATATTTTTGGTGGGAAACTTATGGTGACAAACATTTATTTCTTGCAACAAGATGCTTGTGATGCAATAGGGTCTAGATTTCGCGATAATAAATATTTGTTGCTAAAAATTCTAATCGTGATTTCGCGATAAGATTTTTCTCGACATACAAAACGTTGTCGCAATAAGTGACTTAACGCGAAACATTTTTAGAGTGGGTGTGAAGATTGTGATGAAAAAAATAAGTACCAAAAAATAGAAGGCGACATAAAACGTTGTCGTGAAATGTGAGAATGTGCGACAAATAATAAAGAATGTCGCCAAAAATATGAGGGAAGCCAAAATATTTTTGGTGGGAAACTTATGGCGACAAACATTTATTTCTTGCAACAAGATGCTTGTGATTCAATAGGGTCCAGTTTTCGCGATAATAAATATTTGTTGCTAAAAATTCTAATCGTGATTTCGGGATAAGGTTTTTCGCGACATACAAAACGTTGTCGCAATAAGTGATTTAACGCGACATATTTTTAGAGTGTGTCGTGAAGATTGTGATGAAAAAAATAAGTACCAAAAAATAGAAGGCGACAAAACGTTGTCATGAAATGTGAGAATGTGCGACAAATAATAAAGAATGTCGCCTAAATATTTTTTGTGGGAAACTTATGGCGACAAACATTTATTTCTTGCAACAAGATGCTTGTGATGCAATACGGTCTAGTTTTCGCGATAAAAAATATTTGTTGCTAAAAAATCTAATCGTGATTTCGCGATAAGATTTTTCTCGACATACAAAACGTTGTCGCAATAAGTGACTTAACGCGAAACATTTTTAGAGTGGGTGTGAAGATTGTTATGAAAAAAATAAGTATCAAAAAATAGAAGGCGACATAAAACGTTGTCGTGAAATGTGAGAATGTGCGACAAATAATAAAGAATGTCGCCAAAAATATGAGGGAAGCCAAAATATTTTTGGTGGGAAACTTATGGCGATAAACATTTATTTCTTGCAACAAAATGCCTGTGACGCAATAGGGTCTAGTTTTCGCGATAATAAATATTTGTTGCTAAAAATTCTAATCGTGATTTCGCGATAAGATTTTTCACGACATACAAAACGTTGTCGCAATAAGTGATTTAACGCGACACATTTTTAGAGTGTGTCGTGAAGATTGTGATGAAAAAAATAAGTACCAAAAAATAAAAGGCGACATAAAACGTTGTCATGAAATGTGAGAATGTGCGACAAATAATAAAGAATGTCGCCTAAAAATATGATGAAGCCAAATATTTTTGGTGGACAAACTTTATAGCGACAAATCATTTATTCTTGCAACAATATGGCTTGTGATGCAATCAGGGTCTAGTTTTCGCGATAATAAATATTTGTGTTGCTAAAAATTCTAATCGTGATTTCGCGATAAGATTTTCTCGGACATACAAAACGTTGTCGCAATAAGTGACTTAACGCGACACATTTTTAGAGTGGGGTCGCGAAGATTGTGATGAAAAAAATAAGTACCAAAAAATAGTACTTGTAAAATTTGATATCTTAAAATTTTATCGCCAAGTGTTAGGTAGTTAATACCTGAAATTATACTCTTTTGTGTGCATAAATACCTAGATTAGGCGAGTGAGTTTTGTAAGTAGAAAGGACTACTCAGTCAAACCAAAAAATTTAAGAACAATTCATTATACGATTAAACTTTCCATCACATAATATAATAACATGCAAAAAATGACTACTCGGTCAAACAAATCCATAAAGGAAAATAATTGTCTCACAATTAAAGCAAATAATTAAAGAAATCATAATTCATATATTATCAATAGGACATGCTAAACTATTGATGCTGGTTCAGATTGTTGTGGAGACGTGCCACCTTGACTCGATACGAACTTATGCATTAGTGTCTCAAATTGAGAAAGCTTAGCACGCATATCCAATAATTCATGCTCCTGCTTTTGCATTTGCTCTCGAAGGGCTATTGATTCAGTATCAACCGATGTCAAATGAACAGAGTAGTTTGAGGCAGGTTTTGGACCATGTCCAAGTCCTCTAATGTAACTTCTAGATTTTCCTAAAACTTGTTGCATAATCTCAAGTTCAGTGGGGGCATCAGATCCATCTGGAACAGGTTGCTCTTTAATCTGAAGCATCATCTCATATATATAAGTAAAGAGAGAGAAGAAGAGATATATGTTAATAACTGAATACATATAAAATCTCAATAACGATGAATAAATTGTTAATATACTTACATATCTTGTTCGCACTTCATCGTTTACCCAACCTTTCTTCTCTTTATAATGAGTCTCATAATAAAGTTCTATTTCTCCTTGTGCGTTGTCTTTAGTTATTGATCTCTGTTTGAAGTAATATGTATCGTGTTACATAAATATATTTTTATCCATAAATTCGAAAGAAAATATTACCTTTTCTTCAAGACGTGCAACAAATGATTTTGATCCGCCACGATGATTATATTTAATGCAGTTGTGGCTTGCTACATTACGCGTAGATAGTGCCTGCATTTAATTCATATATGAAATAAATAATTAACTCATTATTATAATTTATTATATTTCATTATATTAATTATTTTAACATGGCGGATAAATTATGTGATTATTCATATTACAAGTGTAAATATTTTTTTAAAAATAAAATTACCTGAAATTCAGGGGTAGACCAATAGTGACATAGTCATTCCCAATCAACTTGAGTTACAAAAGGTGGGCAATTCTTTATTGCCTCATCCAATGTTTTTTCATTGAAATATTTCTCTTTCAGTCTACATCTATAATCACGATATCTTCTCGCTAAAGTATCGTTCACACATTTATGGACATGCTCAACTATCAAATCAAGCTTGAACTTTGCCTACCAAAAAAAGAAAAAGTGTATATATAAATAAATTATTTATTAAACTATGGGAAACTAATAACTTTTCAACAAAATTTTGTAAAACGTTAATTTGTTTATGATATACCAAAACTCGATCATATAATTTATTTTTCTCTTCATTGGGTATGTCGATCCATCTTTTGTAACGGAGTGGAGCAAATGATCGAACGACATAGCTACACTCACTAGCTAAACGTGCTTGCTGATTTCCAATCGCTCTTCCCATTGTTTTAGAAATCTCCAATGATATTTTTCCAGCTGCACTGACGATATCATCAGTGCCCTTGCCTCTTGTAAGACCACGCCCCTTCCTCTTCAAAGAATGGGAATCTATAGACATTAGGATGATTTTATATCAATTGAATGTATAAACAAAAAATGAGATTTCTATCAATTAAATGTATACGTTAGGATGATTTTATATCATAAACATTAAGATAAATGATTACCGTTGGAATTGAGAATGGTCTCATGGGTCAATGTGGTTGCTTGTGATGAATTAAGTTGAGGCTGAGGCTGAGGCTGAGCTTGAGGTTGAGATAATGGGGCAGGAACCTGAAGAGGTTGAGTTAATGGAGTAGGAACTTGGACATTACTTATCTGAGAAAATGGATCCTTGCATGATGCCTTCGACAAGGAAACGTCTGAAGGTGGGTCGTATAATGTACTAAGCACTCTATTTTTCCTACCAATTCTTGTTCAAGAAGCCATTATCTATCAAGAAAAAAAAAAGATCTGGACCTTTAAGTATTCAGACTTATCAAAAATACAAAATTACTCAGGAAATCAAAGCAACAGAGTTCAAAATTTTACTTCCGACATACAATCTCCCTCCCAAGTATTTAGGCAGGTGTTGCGAAAAAGTCGTATCCACAAATAATGATGAGACTTCTGTTAGATTGAATTGAATTTAAGGATTCCAGTAATTGAAGTTGACGAAGTCTAAGGCATCATCCAGATACTGTGCATTACAGTATATTATGTAGTAATGCATCATCCAGACTTCTGTTAGATCATTTCTTCTATTTCTACCTTTATACTGAAATTATACTTTGGACATTATTATTCATTCCTATATATTGGTTTTAAGCATTTTTTAGGAGACTTTAGTGTTTCCAATATATTGGAGGTAGAGTTGAAGGAATGTGTTTTTCTTGAATTAACTTCTCTAGCATAATTGTTTATGCACTAGACATGCACCCCACCTCGTACATCTTGTGTCTAAATATGACTTTTATTGTGAGATCTTGGCTTGTGTATTGAGTGTAATTTAAATAATCAATGCAAATCATGTAATGGCCAAATCAATCAAATCGTTAATTAAAACTTTTTAGGCATTATAGGTTTTGTAGATGATATGACTGGGATTGACTTCTTTCTTAGACTTCACTCAGGGGTTAGGTCCATTGCTTTCTGCCAGAGGGCAAGGCATTATGTCGTGGATAGCAGATGATAAACTCAAGTTGGAAGACAAATCGACACCAATTATGATGTAATCTTTATTCTCCATTATATAAAAAATGAAGTTCTACTTGTATATTATTCTTTTCTAGCTACACGCATAGTTTGTTAGAAAGAGAGAACTACAGTGCTAAAATTGCAATCAGCTCAAGGCCTGGGAGAAGTCTAATTTTCTATTAGCAACAGGCTCTGAAAGGCTGATCAGGTTTTAAAAAAAACTAACAAGAGTTTGAGGTCACTGTTAAACTATAGGATAATCGTTAGAACTAACGGGAGCAAACACATTACACTCATTTTCATTAGTTCAAAGTAGGACTATAGGACCAGAAATTTTCCTTAACAGAACCCAAATCTTGCAAGCTCTGAATCACAGCAAACACATTTACAGCAAATAAAAACAACAGGTTATAAACGTAACAGCATGTAATTTACAGTAACTATAAAACCGACACATTTACAGCAAAGAAAAAAATCTTGAGCAACAAACACAACATGTTATTCATAATTTCTGAATGTTTGATTCTTCAAAAAACAACAAGTTATAAACGTAAAAAATCAACAGATTATTCATCAAAAAGCAACAGGTTATAAACGTCATGCAACTAGGATGAATTTATTGGTAGAAATCTATTCATCATCAAATGGGAAAACGGATCTGTTCACCTACCTGGATCGTGAGTTCTTGTATGAACGACCTTTGATTAACGACCAAGAGAATCAACATGAAACAAATAAATGAAAATAAATTAGATGAAGAAACCGAAAATAAAATAGATCAAGAAGAAACCGAAAATACAAAATAGATCAAGAAGAAACTGAAAATACAAAATATAAAATTGAATCATAGTCTCGAGAACTTACAAAATGAAGCTGAAAACGTGCAGGAAAAAATGAAAAACACCCTAGTAATACTTATAGATAGAGATGATGAAAATAAAGAGGGAAGCAAAAATTTTCCCTCCAGATTGATGGACCATTGGTGTTACCCCTTTATTTATGGATTTATTTAAAAAGGAAAAAAAGGTTTAAAACTATTGGTATACCCTTCTTTTATGGATTTATTTAAAAGGAAAAACGTTTTTGGTTTGCACTTTAGAGGAGGGAAAATAAACCTATAACAATCCCATTTTTTCGAGTATGAGTATGTAATGATATAAGACTTCGATTTTATTTTATAAAAATTTAATTTTATAATTCAAAACATTATTAATTTTTGTGATTCATATAGTGACATACAGTTGATCATGTTGGATGTAGGACGATTGGGGTTAGAGTTTGAAGGATAATTGAACAAGAGAATGGGAAAAAGGGGGCAAGAAAACAGGTGTTAACTTCAAACGGGCATAACTTTTAGCTCGAACGTCAGAATTTCTATTATAATATGTTTTCGGAAACGGGAAGCGGAGCCCCATGCCGTGGCATCCCGGCAAAGCCCGGTTGAGGTCGTTTTCAACCTCAAAATCGTAGTTAAAGTTTGGTCGGCAGTCAATCAAAATTTTTCCAATTGAATTAACATCATTCCATTTTGAACTAAAATTGTTCTTCTTGGTGGATTCCAATTTTCGTCCTATGCCGGTAAATCTTATACTTCCATTATGCGTCAAGGTTACTATTGAAGATCAAATCAACATATTTGGAATGCTCGGGTGGTCGACGTTCGGAGAAAATAGCGTAACTTTTGCATACGGTGTCTATTTTGGGCCCATAACCCCATTCCGGAAAGCTAGCAACGATTCAGAATGATGGATTTAAAATGTTTGAAGTCATTCGCTAGTCAAAACGTTACTTAAAGTTTCTTAGTTCAATATTTTCACTATTTATTTATTCTGCTTTGTTATCCATCGTGTTCGCATTGAAGAGCCTAAAAGGTATTGTAGGATTGTTCATGAAATAAGAAAAACGTTTGTTTTCTTAAGTTCAATTATTTGTTACAAGTGTATTTCAATTACACTCACTATTCTCCGACATACTCCCAAACCTAGTAAAAAGATACCGATATAGTGAATTTATAGGAATCAAAGGTGAACACTAGACGGACAATTCGTCGTTTCTCACTATGCTAAGAATTGTTACCTTTATTGTCTTACTAATTTGGATATTATTGCCCGGCCATCGACCCTCCATAACATTATCAGTGAATAAGTTGTGGATTGCTTAACACTTGCCAAGACACGACCAATCGTTATGAAAAATAACCCAGGATTGGAGCTAATATTGACCTGTAAGGTTGAATTTCAATTGAACTTATAGTTTTCAGATTAAATTAGTGATCTCCGAGAAGTATCCCTCCTCAACATGTTGCCTTGTCCACTGCTAGTTACATGAAACAATTCAAAAAGCGTTTAAAAGCGTTTACTGTAGTAAATTATCTTTAGTATAAATTCATGCAAGTAAACAGAATTCCATACTCGATCTCAAAGATACATATAGAATTCCATACTCGATCTCAAATATTTTGGTTACTTTGTTTTAAAAATATTTTGATTTAAAAATATTTTTGTTTTAAAAATATTTTTATTATATTTTTGTTATATTTTTTAAAAAAATATTTTTGTTTTAAAAATATTTTGGTTATAAAAATATTTTTGTTTTTTTTTTAATATTTTTGTTTTAAAAATATTTTGGTTACTTTGTTTTAAAAATATTTTGGTTGACGCCACACGGTTTGAGTGGAAACCGATTTTTACATCCTTGTTCTAGACATTCCAAAACGCCATTCACAATTGAGTGGAAACCCAACGACCATTTTCTCTCATTTCAGTGGAAACCCAACAGCCATTCTCTCTCATTTTCGATTTCATTACCATCTCTCTCTCATTTTTTATTTCGATTTCACTCTCATTACACTCTCAGAACAGATTCCAGTATTTTGAAAATCTGCATTTGAACCAATTGAACAGATTCCAGCTTCATTCAGTATTTCATTCCAGATTCCAGGATTTCAGAACAGATTCCAGATTCCAGGAATGCTAAACAGATTTCAGTAGGCATTTTGAAAATCTGGATTATCAGTTGATGCCACACGGTTTGAACCCGTTTCAGTAGGCATTTTGAAAATTTGGATTATCAGTTGACGCCACACGGTTTGAACCCGTTTGAACCCATCTGAACCAAACAGGGGTAAGTTTTATGGTCTCCAATTGATGGCTCCGACTCATTCTTCATTTTTCCTCATCGTTTTTTTTGTGGGTACAGGTACAGCAGACGAAACACAATGAATTCTTACGCATAAGTAGTTTGATTCTCACTTTGTAAGTGCTTCTTTTTCATTTTTGCAATGCTTGCATGTAAATGATTTTATGAAGTTGATTTCTCGGATTTTCAATTGGTTATCGATGAAGTTTCAACTCAATTGGGATAAAGAAGTGCCCATGTTTGAAAAATTCTCTTGAATTTGGTTAGATAAGAAGCAATTTTTTGTATTTGTAAATTAAATGAAAAAATTGGTTTTGAAATTTCGTTGTTGTTCAAATTTTAATTTTGTTTGGAAAGAACTTAGTGGGCTACTGTTTAATTGTTTATTTTTAGCAAGGCAATTTCAGGCATTGAATCAGGGCCTTTTTGAACTTGTGCTCTTGGAAATCATATCTGGTGCTCTTGATCCAATTTATTTAATATCTGAGTGATCCTAAATGGAGAATTGGCATGCTTTCATCAACGGATCATTTCATGTTTGTTTAGATTTGGCAAGTAAATGTTATAAGTCGAGATTCAAGGGTTGATTGCTTACATAAGCTTCGAGATATTCTTAGTTTATGATTGGGTTATTTGTACGTCTAACTTTGAGGACTCTGAATATGCAGAGTAGTGAGCCAATCGCGTTCTTTGCAAATTTGGTTGTTCTTTAATTGTTTTTTTTTTCGTTTAGCCTTTGAAGTGAATGAACGAGTCTTCAAATGTAGACATTTTTTTTCTTGTTGAATCGATTTTATTTAATATACTGACATGAGTAGTCCTAAATGAAGAATTGCCATGTTGTCACTAACGGATCCTTGCATGTATGTTTAGATTTGACAAGTAAATGTAATGCATTAAGATTTCAGGGTTGATTTTTAACATAAGCTTAAAGATATTTATGATTGGTTGGTTGAAAGTTTGACTTCGAAGACTCTGAATATGCAAAGTAGGGAACCAATCCTGCTTTTCACAATCTTGATCGTTCTTTAATTGCTTTTCGTCTGTGTACTTGTACCCACAGGTTGTGAGAGTTGATGCTGCTAAGGGCCAGGAAAGTGTAGAGAAAAGTCTTAAACGTCTCAATACGGATTACATTGATTTACTCCAAATACATTGGTAAGCTTTTAATGTCACAAGCATTTCCAGATTGTGAAGAACACCTCGGTAGTTATAGTCCAACATATGTGCACCTGATTTTACTGTTATGCTTTTGTCTCTTTACCATTAGTAATCTATCTATCAGTGTTATAACATATAGTTTCTCTTATGAAGAAATTACATTTTCCGGTAAAGTT
This sequence comes from Fraxinus excelsior, assembly GCA_019097785.1. Taxonomy (NCBI): domain Eukaryota; kingdom Viridiplantae; phylum Streptophyta; class Magnoliopsida; order Lamiales; family Oleaceae; genus Fraxinus; species Fraxinus excelsior. The sequence goes on along the minus strand of CM032636.1, from coordinate 12,379,827 downwards.
TCGTTCAATTGGATATAACATATAGTTTCTCTTATTAAGAAATTACATTTCCGGTGATGTTTGATATACATCTAATTCAATTGGATATAACATATAGTTTCTCTTATTAAAGTTTGTGAAGTTAAAGGTGCAATTTGTTTGTTAGAAAAAAGTAAAAAGAAATAAAATATTGTGGTTCGTATGGGGTTTATTTCCAATCCTTACCAAATGATGCACTGTAGCTATTCTACCAAAGTAGTTGCTGATTTTCAACATGCTTATGTGTAGTTGCTGGTCTATGTGAATAAAGTGACATACATGATGGATAGGAGTTGGATGCGGCTTCATAATAGATTAAGTGAAGAATATCTAGATGGTATCAATTCATTTATGGAGGTAGCAAAACAATGTCTGGATGAGAACAACAAGGTTCGATGTCCATGCCGAAATTGTCGAAATGCATTTTTTCAGTCACTATATGTGGTAGAATCTCACTTATACCTAGTGGTGGCAATCGAGCCGAGTAGTTCGTCGGCTCGCCCGCTCAGCTCGTACTGTAGCGACCCACGAGCCGCTCGGGCTCGTCAAAAAACGAGCCCGAGCACAAGCCGAGCAGGGCGGCTCGGTAGGCGAGCCGAGCCTGCTCGGCTCGTTTTAGACGAGCGGCTCGTCCAAATTTTTTTTTTTTCATATAAGGACAGTTACAACAAAAAAAATCAAATCTCACGAGCCGAACCGAGCCGCTCGGCTCGTGGCTCGTGATAGACGAGCTCGTGGGCCGAGCCGAGCTTGCCCACGAGCAACGAGCCGAGCAAAAGCTCGGCTCGTTTTGTAACGAGCCACGAGCTCGGCTCGTAGGGCAACGAGCCGAGCCGGCTCGGCTCGGCTCATTGCCACCTCTACTTATACCATTCTGGAATCTCTACGAGTTATGAGAGATGGATTTTTCATGGAGAGGAACTCCATAATGACTTTGATGGTGCGGAAAGAAATACATTTGAATTGGACGAAGAAGAAAATTATGATGAGATGAATGATATGTTAGAAGATCTATGCGCTAACCAAACTCGGGAAGGAGAAGAACATGGTGAAAATCATAATTTCTCACCTCGAATGCCTAATGATGAGAGCAACCAGTTTGTGAAGATGATGACTGAAGCCCAACGAACTTTGTTTCCTGGTTCTAAAATGTCATTATTGAACTTTATGGTGAAATTGATGCACATAAAAGTTATGAATCAGTGGAGTAACAAATCTTTTAATATGTTGTTGGAATTACTCAAAAACGTTTTTCCAGAAGATATTGGATTACCAACTTCAACTTATGATGCCAAAAAAATGCTAAGTGAATTGGGATTGGGTTATGAGACTATTCATGCATGCAAGCATGATTGTGTATTATTTTGGAAAAAGCATGAATTTGCATTTAGGTGCCCAGAATGTGATGAACCACGATACAAACCCAATTTTGGCAAGGGAAGAAAGGTGCCTCAAAAAGTATTGAGATATTTCCCATTGAAAAAAAGATTACATAGATTATTCATATCAAGACATACTGCTAAGGATATGAGATGGCATGCAGAAGGTCGGGTTGAGGTAAAAGGTGTTTTAAGACATCCAGCTGATGGTGAGGCATGGAAAGAATTTGACAAGTTATACCCAGGATTTATGCAAGATCCTCGCAATGTTAGGTTAGGTCTTGTAACTGATGGCTTCAATCCATTTGGAAACATGCATAATTCCTACGCATGTGGCCTGTTGTTCTAGTGCAATACAATATGCCACCATGGAAGTGCATGAAAGAACCGTTTATGTTGATGTCATTGCTAATTCCAGGACCACATGCACCAGGAAGAGATATTGATGTTTATTTGAGACCACTAATGGATGAGTTGAAAGAATTATGGGAAGTTGGTGTTGACACGTTTGATGCTTATAGTGGTCAAATGTTTCCTATGGATGCAGCTATAATGTGGACCATTAATGATTTGCCTGCTTATGGAAATGTATCAGGATGGAGCACTAAGGGATACAAAGCTTGTCCAGTATGTAATGAGAATACTTTTTCGCATAGGTTACGCAGTAAAATATGTTTTATGGGTCATCGACGTTATTTGCCACTTAACCATCCTTGGAGAAAAAGTAAATTACATGATGGTAAATGGGAATTACGACCACCACCCAAAAAGTTATCAGGAGATAATATTTTAAAGCAATTACATGCTGTGCGGTATGGGAAACCTGGAAAGCACCCTAGTAATAAAGTTAGAAAAAGAAAACGAACTCCAGATGAGATAAACTGGACAAAAAAAAGCATTTTCTTCGAGTTGGAGTATTGGTCGAAGTTGAAACTACGACACAATTTAGATGTGATGCATATTGAGAAGAACGTGTGCGATAATATTGTTGGAACATTGTTGAATGTTGAAGGGAAGACAAAAGATACGGATAATGCAAGATTGGATTTGCAAGATATGAATATTAGAAAATAATTGCATTTAAAATCACATGGTAATGGATTTATGATACCGCATGCTTCTTACACATTAACGTTGCAGGAAAAAAAAATTTGCAAGTTCTTGAAATCTATGAAGTTTCCTGATGGATATGCCTCAAATATTTCTAAATGTGTACGTGAAAATGAAGGCAAAATATTTCTAAATGTATATATATATATATATGGTTTAATCGACCTGAGCGCAATGACGATGGTGGGACTCCATCTGCAAGCTTGTCTATTTTCTCTCAAAATACTAGACTATTAGGTCATGCAGAACCAAAGTTACTTTCGAAACAGGAAATTGATAAAGCCCATTGGTATGTCCTAAATAATTGTGATGAAGTTCGACAATATTTAGAGTGAGTTCTTAATCAACTTTTAAATTGTTTTGCTATTAATTACTAATGTATTGTAGTATTTAATTGAATGTTCCTTTTGTAGTGAACATATGGAGCTATTGCAACAACAAAATCATAACAATTTGGAACAGAAACAAGAAGAATTGTTTCCTGGATGGTTTGCTTCACGTGTAAGTTATAATGCATGTATTATTTATTTATTAATGCAACATATCATTCCTGGATGGTTGAAGGTATATTGATTAATATTTTTTCTTAGCACAGATAACGAGATTATATAATAAAAAAGATTCAGTTGTGAGCAAAGAATTGTATGCATTAGCATGTAAACCGGATTTTAGAATATTTTCCTATTCGGGTTGTATTGCTCATGGGGTACGATTCCTTGTTAAAGATCGAGATGATTGTCGTATAACACAAAATAGTGGAGTGATGGCACCGGGAGATGACATCAATTTTTTTGGTATACTATGTGACATTATTGAGTTGGTATACGTTTTTGACTACCGCGTCACTTTGTTCCAGTGTAATTGGTACGATAATAATCCAAAACAAAAAAGAACAGTTGTAGATTACCATCTTACTTCTATCAATGTGAATTGCAAATGGTACATGGATGATTCCTACATACTTGGCATCCAAGCACAACATGTATTTTATATGGATGATCTAGTGTTGGGTCCACAATGGAAGGTAGTGGAAAAGATACAACATAGAGGCATATGGGACATTCCTGAAAAAAAAGATGAGGGTAGTGAGCAAGTAATATTTCAGGAAAATGAATCATCAGATATTGTCTTGACAATACAACAGGAAGATCTTGATACTCAAGTATGCCATAGAGGAAATGTAGATCCAAATATTATTGAAAATGAAGCACTAAATAAAAATATGAATAATGTTATATATGATAATCGGAAGAGGAAGATGATACATTGAATGAATATTACAGTGAAGATGAGAAATCTCTAGATGGTGAAGATGATAATGCTGATAGTGATATTGGTAAGTATAATGAATCATGCTCTTTTTTTGCATAATGTTTTTCTATTATATTTTATAATGACTATCTACATTTTTCCTTTCCTATGTAGATTCGAGTACTGACGACACATCTATCGAGAGTTGATAAGATTTCTTTATTGACATTTAAGGTTAGAGCAACTGACTATTGAGATATATTTGATTGCTTATTATGATGATTGTTGATCTTGTCGTATAACAATTACTTAAATATTATTGTGGAGTTTGGGTGTCTCGTGAGGTTTTTGTTATTTCTTCCATATTTATAGTTCTATTTTCTATTTTTCAAGTTTGGTGAACTATTCTAAGTATTTGTTTTGATCTTGGAGGTAATCAAGTTGTGTAGTGGATTTTCTTTTTTCTTTTTATGTTGTCTTAGATTGTAATTGAAAGATTTGAGCTCTAGAAGCAGTTGGTTTTAAATTGCAACTTTTATAAAGCTTAGTCTTACTTTGGATCAACTGAACAATTAATTGTTTATAATTATGTAATTGGTGGCACATTTTCTGTATTATTAGGATATTCATTTTATTTGTTGTGTATACAATGCAAGTTTCCATTTTGTTTTTTATAAAATTGAATTGCAGATTGTAGATTGTGTTAAATTTTGGATTGTGAACTGTGCAAATTTTAGCCTTCGATCTGTGATGGTTATGAATGATCTGTGATTTATCTTTGTAATGTTTATTGGTAAGTAGTAGGAATCTTGTTTAGCTAATGATTGAGACATTTCTTAGGTGATTTGTTTCTGTCTGGATGGTCTTTAGTTGTTAGTATTTGGAAGGAGTTCTAAGGAACTTTCGGGTTGCTTATGGTTCGAAGGTCCGAATTGCATACCAGGTAGATGATATTTTGTTATTCTAAAAAGACTTGCCTAGTTTTTTTGTAACAATTTGTTAATAATTTATTTGTTTTCCCTGCATTAGGGGGTTCCAGGTACTTATTATGAGACTGTTGCAGTAAAATCTTATCCGGAGTGCGAAAATGTCCCATGTCATTAGTTTGAGACTGCATTCAAGGTGTAATAATTTTTCACAAATGCCCATTTAGATTTTCTCAATCATCTTAACTACGATTTTCTGCTTCGTCATAAATTGATCTATATTTATTTCGTTGACAGTAATATGATTTTTTTTTTCATTTCATAAAGTCGCGAGTTATTTCTAATAAGGTAAGTTACATTTTCATATAAATGTGCACCACAGTAATGATTCCATTGCGACTAAATAAATCTAAAATTATGTGTTTAAAATAAAATTTATTGTTCAAAATTATGTGTGTAAATTGAATCAATTAGGCGATAATTGTACATCGTTGAAGCGATAAACACTGTGTTGCGGAATAAATTTAACTACGAGCAAAGCTTGACACAAAAATAAATGTTTATTGTCACAAAATACTTTGCGTAGTAATTTTATATGTTGTAAAATAAAATATGCGACGTATATAAATAATCACGAAATAAATTAGGCACGATAGACTCTTTGTGTTAATTCATATTTTCTGCGACAAATAAATAGTGTTGCTATGTTGTTAATGCGATGAATAGTTGAAAGTTATCACAAAATACGTTCGGCGACTCAACATTCGAAACAAACATATTTGTCGTAAAAACTTTATTGGAACATTAGTTGCGACAACCCTTTAAATTTTTCACGACATATATACATTGCGACGACATTATGACTACAGATATTGTGTTGCCATTTCATATTTTTCGCGTCAAACAAATAGTGTCGCAATTTTGTTACTGCGATGAATGGTCGAAAGTTGTCGCAAAATACTTTCGGTGACTCAACATTCGAAACAAACACACTTGTCGCCCTTTAATTTTTTCGCGACATATATACATTGCGACGACATTATGGCTACAAATATTGTGTTGCTATTTCATATTTTTTGCGTCAAACAAATAGTGTCGCGATTTTGTTACTGCGATGAATGGTCGAAAGTTGTCGCAAAATACGTTCGGCGACTCAACATTCGAAACAAACACACTTGTCTCCCTTTAATTTTTTCGCGACATATATACATTGCGACGACATTATGGCTACAAATATTGTGTTGCCATTTCATATTTTTCACGTCAAACAAATAGTGTCGCGATTTTGTTACTGCAACGAATGGTCGAAAGTTGTCGCAAAATACGTTCGGTGACTCAACATTCGAAACAAACACACTTGTCGCCTTTTAATTTTTTCGCGACATATATATTGTGACGACATTATGGCTAGAAATATTGTGTTGCCATTTCATATTTTTTGCGTCAAATAAATAGTGTCGCGATTTTGTTACTGCAATGAATGGTCGAAAGTTGTCGCAAAATATATTCAGTAACTCAACATTCGAAATGAACATATTTGTCGTAAAAACTTTATTGGAACATTAGTTGCGACAAACACACTTGGCGCCCTTTAAATTTTTTGCGACATATATACATTGCGACGACATTATGGCTACAGATATTGTGTTGCCATTTCGTATTTTCTGCGTCAAACAAATAGTGTCGCGATTTTGATACTGCGACGAATGTACGAAAGTCGTCGCAAAACACATTCTGTGACTCATATAGAGCGACAATATCCGCAACAAACGTATTGTTGTCGCTAAATTACTTTTGCAACAAAAACTTAATTTTTGCGACAACATTTGTTTGTCGCGAAATCGGTTTTTTTTTTGTAGTGTAGTTTTCCCTTAATCTGCAATTGTTCTTATTGTAAAGGAAGTAGTACTTCCTCGTTTACTGCGTTAATCTTCATCATTTATTATCATTGTAAGGGAAGTAGTACTTCCTCACTTTTTGCTTTCATTAGTTTCATGTAACTGCAGTATTCCTCCACCACAAGTAATGGCAAATTAATAAAATCCCGGAGGTCTCGCCCTCCTTCAACTAAAAAAATACCTTATGTGAATCTTTAAGTATTGATAAAAATTCATACATTTTTATATGTTCGCACCCATCATAGAAATATAGTTGGATCATATAAAAGTAGATTTAACATTACTCGAGAGAGATTGTTAAATAAAATAGAAACATTGATTCGTCAAATTGAATCGTATTGTCAACGTGTAAAACTAGTGTTAAAAATGATTATTGCATGGAATTTGGGATCTTGTTATGTTTATCATTCATTAAAACACATTAAACCGCGTTTAACATAATTTTCATTTAATTTAGTTAATTCACTCTTAGTAGGTTAATTTAGATATAATTTAGTCATAATACATCATTTTATTCTTTTTTCGGTTAAGGGTGCGATAACTAAAATTGAACTAAATCAATTTCTGTGGGACGATATTCGGACTCATGATCCACTTTATTACTTGTTAACGAATCGTAAACTTGCAGTGATTTTAATTCGAAATATATTTTCGTGAACAAGTTTTTGTTCAAAATTTATGCAATAATGATATAGAGAAACTATTGCCCTTAAGTCATACATCAATTGTTGGCCTATGATGGCATTTTAAAGAATAATGACATCTATCACTACGAACTTAGCACATTTAAAGATTTTTCATGTGTCTTCCCCTACCACTAGGCGAGGTTTATGACCTTTTCTGGTCGTAGGTACACATTATTGTGGCCTAGCAATGCACCGTTGAATGGCTTAAGGAACCTATCAGGAATTCCCTTTCACCCCATCATCCTTGAGTACAACATAGTATGGTACTACCAGTTCTGACCAAAATTTTATTAACTTCGACCTTGCTATGGACAGTGTGATAAGAAACAAAATTTAAAAAATGAGTGGGGTTGAAATCGTCTTTAGCGAAGCCAAGGTAGTCATGACCTGGTTGTTTCACATGAGTAGCCATGATTCTGATATCACCTTAGTTGAGAGACAAGGGTTGTCTCCGGCATCTCTTATTGCCACTGTTCTCTAGGTCGTCCACGCAGAGGGAGAACCTCGTATCATCATAACAAATTTAAAGCATTTGAGTTTCTTCACATGTGTTGTGCCCTTACTGTTATTCTATCCCTCACCATGTTTTTGTGGCTGGATGTTATATTTGGCATGGTGATGTTACATTCGTATGCTTGGACCCTAATTATTTTGGATCGATGGCATAGAACATTGACCAACTGCTGTTATTCACCAAGACTAGGAATACCGAATAGTTGGAAGATTTGATAAACTTTTATACTTTTTACAAGAAACAAAGTTAACACGACAAGATATAAAATATTGAAGTAGCAAAACAAGAGTAGTAAAAACCTAAACATACAAAGGATATAATTTCCTATGAGTGACTTAGATTCTCCAACCGTTCAAAATTTCCTTTTTTTAAGTTTTATAATTCTAATGATCCTATAAATATGGCCTTGTTTGTTGAACTAGACGTAACCTGTTATGTAGTTGAGCAAAAATACTAAACCCATATTTTAATTTTAAACGAGTTAATTGTTTCAACGGTCACTGAACTTTACAAAGTGTCGCGTTTCACTAACTAAATTTTAAGTTGCATCCCATCATTCACTGAACTTAATAAAGTTACACTCCATCCATCATCGGGCTAATTCCGTCAACACCGATTGCCTACGTGGATGACGGTTTGCACACGTGGCCGTTGAATTATGCCAGCTGGCCATTAATTAGCCATGTCATAAATTCTCAACACCTAAACACGTCTAACCTAATTTGATATCATTATTAAAGACGGCCAAGACAATTTTTCGGGATCTCGACCTTAAATGGGACGAGAAACTCGAATTCTTGGTCCATGATGTCGAATCCATGGCGACAGAAATGTTAGAGCTCAATTTGTATAATGATAAAAAAGAGTGAAGAAAAGCACTTTTCTTGGAAAAGTGAATATTGCTGGGAGCAATTTTGTAAAATCTGGTGAAGAAGTGCCTTTGATTTTTTATCCGTTGGAGAAGAGAAGTGTGTTTTCGAAGATTAAGGGGGGTGATTGGGCTTAAGGTGTGGTATGTAGATGAGGAGCCGCCATCGGCTTCAGCTCCACCTGTGACGAAGGCGGCGGCCGAAAAGGCTGATGCTCCACCACCGACTGAGGGGTAGAAGAGGAGAAGACTGAGGATGAGAAAAAAGCAGCCGAGGCCGAGGAAGAAAAGAAGGAAGAGGAGAAAAAACCCACTTTGGAAGAGCCCAAAAAGGAAGAAAAACCATCGGAGACTCCAAAATCAGATACTATGGCTCCACCACCTCCTGTAGCGGCAAAAGTACAAAATCCACCATTGGCTCAACAGAAAAACACCCAGAAACTAGAAAAGTCAATTGTAGCTGAAAACTTGAAGAATATTGACATTGAATCAAAATTGTTTCGTAAAATCTCCAATTCCGATGTTCGAATGGCTTTTGATTTGGTGGATCAAATGCCGTTTCTACATGTTCGTGTAGCCAAAGCGAAAATCTTAAATCTAGAGGCAGATTTCAAAGATCAAATTGGGTAAAAAGTATTTGGGTGTTGGGAATTGATGACATGGATGATTAATGGCCAGTTGGAGTAATTTGACGGCCACGTGTGCAAATCGTCATCCACGTAGGCAATCAGTGTCGACAGAATTAGCCCGGTTATGGATGGAATGCAACTTTACTAAGTTCAGTGAATGATGGGATGCAACTTAAAGTTCAGTTAGTAAAACATGACACTTTGTAAAGTTAGTGACTGTTGAAACAATCAACTCATTTTAAACCCTAGCTTTAATGTGAATAGATGGAAAGTAAATATTACACAAAACACCCCATTTTCTTTAGTTGAGTACAAAATACACGACAATGATTTAATTAAGTATATGAGTTTGTAACTGTAATAAAGTAAAATGGTTTTCAAAAAGAAAAAAGTAACTCTAATCAATATTGCAGCTTTGCCATGTAAATAGCTATTGTATGAGGTGATACGTTTGTGATGTAATATTGTTATAGCAATATAGATAGAACATTAAATTTGTTTCATCCATTTTTATGGGTCAAAGTCAATGGTTGAATTGTCAAAGTCAAGGTCAAATAAGGACTTAATTGGATAAATTATTTTCTTGGGGTTTATTTTATAATTGCAATAATGAAGGTTTTAAATGGATTAAATTTAAAGTTGGGTTCTTACTTATACAACATTGAAATTTGAGGGATATCTTGCAAAGTCACACTATCTAGACTATTCCAAACAATTTTCTCATTCCACAATTACACACACATGCAGAGAAGAAAGAGACCAAGAAAGAGAAGAAAGAAAGGGAAAGAAGAAGAAGGAAAGAAATGAAAGAGGAGAGGAAAAACGGTATGGTAAACTCGAATTTCATTTTTCTTCTCGTTATTTTTCTCTAGCAATGGGAATATTTTGTTAAATTTCTAAGATTTTAACTTGGTCTGAAAATTTCTATTTTAGGGAAATGGTTATGATCTATAGTTCAAGCTTCTTGAGTGGTTAGCTTTCAAGTGAACTAAGGTAAGAAATGCTAGTTTTTTGGGCAAACCCTAGATTTTAAATTGGATGCTTGAATAAGTATTGTTAGTGGGATTATAGTATGGATGAAATATTTACAAGAAAGCATGAAATTATGGAACATGATGATAATTTAATTGGATGAATGGTAGTTATTATTTGTCACTAGATTGAAGTGGATATTTGCATTTATGCTTGGAATGAAGCTTATGTCAATGAATTGGTTACTAGTAAATGGACTAGAAAGTGCAATTAGTCCCACTTGATTAAAGGAATAATTTGGAACATTTATTCAAGTATCGAGAAATTTAGTTGAAGTATTATAGCATTAAGTATTAGATGTTTCTTGACTTGATAGTGGTTGAATTAGTTATCTTGTATGGTATTTCAGGTGGTGACGCAGAGATCGGAAAAACTTACTGATCGTCTTAAACTGTAGCTTGTTTTGGGTAAGTGGAGAACTTACTTTTCCAAAAACAAATTTCTAAATTACAAGCTTATAATCATGTTACTTAATATGAATATTTAAATGATTCTCAATATTTAGAGAAGCATATTAGTTACATGAAATGTCTTATTTTCGAGAAATTAGTAAATGAGCTTGATTATGTTGATATCATCAAAAAATAACCTGATGTAGTTATCTTACTCTTATGCACCGAGGGGCTACGACCGTGTGTAAGGGTGCCTATTATACACTAAGGGGCTATAGCCGTGTTTAAGGATAATTACGTTATTTCCACTTTATACACTAAGGGGTTAAAGCCATGTGTAAAGGTAACTCTTATCCACTAAGGGGCTACGGCCGTGTGTAAGGGTACCTATTATGCATTGAGCGGCTACAACCGTGTAGAAAGATGATTATGTCGACTTCGTGCAGTGAGGGGCTATGACCGTGTACAGAAGTATTGATCAGCAATTTATGTACATATGACTATAGCTTTCAGATCATCAGCAGATGACTACATGGGGTATATTTTGATGTGATTATCCAATATATAATGAATTATTAGCTTTCAGCTTACAGTTTAGCTTATTGATTTATTTGATGTGATTATCCAGTATATAGTGATTATTAGATTCTAGCTTACAGTTTAGCTTATGGATTTCAGATTATGAGCTTAATGAATTCAACTAGTGTACTTACTTAATGTGTTGTATCAATTATTATCATTTTTATATATCAGCTTGAGCCTAATTTATGATTTAGCACCATTATTATGAATTTATACGATGTTATGATACAGCTTTCAAGGATAATGAGTACATCAAGACAATTGAAGAATCAGTTTTTATTTTATAAATGAATATACATACAGAAAGGGTTGTATTACCATTGTTTAAACATTCAACTCATTGAGATTATTATCTCATATATTTTCTTAACCTTTTCTTTATAGGAGGCAGTTGACTGAGCATGGGTGAAAGTTATATTGATAGTTTTTGCAGCCATTACCCCCACATATTGTATGTTCTTTCGCTTAAAATTGTGTAATCACCAAGCGAATCTTTTGCTTCATATTTGGGTATTTTTGTACTTAAATGTATCAATGATCACGATGGAATATTATAAACTAAACTGCGTTGCTATTATCTTATTGAGAAGCAGTTATAATACAAGGTGATATAGACGTTGTTGGTTGGACGAGTGATTGATATTATAATGTTAGTATATTGGTGTTTGGAAAACTTTTATGCTTACAAGTTTGAAAATAATTCCATTTTTAAAGGAGACTCTGTCAAATTTTTTATAAAACTTTCATTTGGTCAAGGAAAGTCTTAAATCAAAGTTAAGTTATACTTGTCTTAGTGATGGGTCCAATGGGGTTATGCTATGGATGCATAGCCCATAACATGAGGATGTCCATAATGGACACATAGAGGCTCCCTGTTGGGAGCGTGCCTGGGCTCCCAGACACCCTCCCAATAGCGACCCTCCATGTATCCATTATGGACACCATTATGGGAAATGCTATGTACACATAGCATTTTCCGGGTTTAGTGACTAGCTGTCACTAATTATCGACGCACATCACGTCTTGAGTCTAAAAAAGAGATTTTGGGACGGGTAGTGTCAAAAATTATTTTGTAATTACGTAATTTTTTTGTAATACTATGCATTGGTTGTCATTGAGTTAAAAGTTCTATAAAGTATGTATTAATGTTATGATACATATGTTGGCCAAATTTCGTTGGAAATATTCTTAAGGTACACCATGCACCTGCTTTGTAGTCCACATTGATCACACTTGTTCATGTAGTTATGTGCATATTTATCATTCTCAGAATTACATTTTTTACATTATATTTTATGTAACTACGCATATGAATGAAAACTTGTTAAATTAGCATTCATAAACTTGTGTTCATGAACAATCAATCAATTTATTATTTTTTGGCAAAAGTTAATATATAAACACTTACTCATATCCATCACATAAATGGAGTAGAAATTATTGTAACCTATAAAAGTTTTAATTTTCAAATTAAAAATTAATATTAATTTTCAGTTTGATTTTTAATTAAGTTTAATACAAAATTAAAACTAATAATTCCTAGTGAGTAATTACATTTTAATTGGTTTAATATTCATGATTGTGTAGGTTGAATTTATCTCTATAAAATGGAGTGATTTTCATTGAAATATATAAAATGAAAACATAACTTAATAGAATACTCTTTATATTTTTATACTATATTTCTAAACTTTTGGCAACACGATAGATAATACGTGGTCGCGTCCATAGAAAGAAAATCGGTTGTGAGCTATATGAGTTCTATCCTGGAGCCGTATATTATTAAAAGTACTCGTACGAAGGGGAAACAACACGATTTTAGGACAACGTTTTATACGCGACTTCCCAATGATTGCTTTCTAAATCTCTTCTCATGTTTATGTTATATTGAATTATATGTTTATATTAAGTTATTATATTATGATAATTGATAAATAACCCTTTTCCCAACACAAATATATACATGGGTATGTATTTTCCTAAATTAAAAATAATTATATATGTCATGATTGATAACATTTCAAAAAACAACTTAAAGCATTCATATGGAATGAATTATCAATTACTTTTGAAAAAAGACCTACTCAAGAGTTAAATTAAAAATCTAATTGGGGCAATTCAAATATATAACTTAAATCTTTAGTCCAAAAATCTTAAAGGATCCATCAGTAGCAATCTTACCAGACCCTACCACCATACATGTAAAATAATTTTGAACACGACAACGTGAACATAGACTAGAAGCTGCCCTAAGTCAAACTAGATCTGTGCAGTACGTATGAATCCGGGTCTAAACAAAAGCACAAATTCGAAATATGTGAAAAGCACGGACACAGCAATGACATAGACAGAGATCTTGTCTGCAATGTCAAGTAAACAGTCGCACTATCTTCAGCATAGAACTTGTCTGAGCTAACAGCACATACACCGTGTCGACATACCCATTTTTTTGTATTGCTTCTTGAATTCATCTTGAATTCGATCTTCAAATATTTAATCAATTTAAAAGAATCTTAAAATAACATGGATTGAAAAAATTCCTAAAATATTACATTCCGATCTTGAAATTACATTCTCGAAATAATAAACGACAATTAAGTAATATAGGTTTATAATTTTAAATTATTCCAATCATTCAATCATCGTGTAATAATTACTTGACAATAAGTTGTAATTAAAATTCAGATATAACAAGCACATGACAAGCACATGAACAATCTACATTGCTGTGATACCATTTGTTGGATTACATAATTCAGGAATCAAGATTGTTCCTACATGTTTACTGTAGCGCCCAGAGTTCCGTTAACCCGGATTGCCACGTCATCGTCTTTTGCCCTAACTTTAATAATCAAATTCGCGGAAATAACCTAATTTTGAAAATATAAAACATCACATTCGTAATAGTAAAACTTCTTCGGCAACAAAACTCATTTAAATAATTTAGGATAATTGTTTTAAAATTTAAATATCAAGTTTTGAAATAACTAAATAACGAAGTACGTTAATAATGTTCAAATTGCGTAAATATCAAAAGTAAATAACTTTGACTATTAATTCATGCCACCACTGCCCATCACATTTGACCATCTTCGAAATCTGTAAATATTGTTAAAATAACGGAATGAGTATTTCGAAGAAATACTCAGTAGACTCATCGTCGATATTTAATTTACAGAATAATTGAACACATAATTATGCAAAATATACAGTGATATCATCATCATCATCATCATCATCGACTCGTTTTCTTGAAAATCATAGACTCTTTAAAATCATAGGGTGTGGGTAGTCTCGTCTAATTCATTTAAGCACATAAGTTATGCATAACATTCTCACCTTATCTCATAAGAGATACTCGTCTTTTCTCATGCATTAAAGTATATAAGTTATGACAAGCATAACAACATCATATATACATATTTTCATCTCATGTATTAAAGCATATAATTCACGTAAATTCACATAAAACATGCAATTATAATTTAAACTAATTAATGGTGGCGAGTCTACCTCAATTATTTCGAGTTACGTGAAAAGTGGAGCGAGAGGAAACCTCAAGCTCTAATCGTCCGTACGTTCTGTCTAGTCAAAATAGAAAATAAGTTTTGAATTAGTATTTCAAAATTTTAAAGTTTTAAAATGATAAAATAAAGTTTAGGGACTTAACTGGAAATTATTGAAATTGGAAATAAAAGTTTTAAGGGTTGAAATTAAACTTTTAGAAAATTAGGGACTTAATTGGAAATATAGTGAAACTGAAATTTAAACTTTTCTAAAATAGGGACTAAACTGTAAATTTATTAAAACTGAAAATAAAATATTAAGGACTGAAATTATAACTTCTAAAATTGGGGATTAAATTGAAATTCATTAAAACTGAAAAAATGAGAATTAAGGACTGAAATTAAAAACGCCTAAAACTTTGGAACTGAAATAAATCGATTTAAAACGAGGGCTTAACTTCCCTATCTTGCCGAAACGGATAGTACCTTTCATAGGAGCTACTTTCAAGAACACTTTCTTTCCAATCACAAACTCCAAGTCTTTTCTCTTTTTATCCGCATAGCTTTTCTGTCTGTCTTGTGCGGCTTTGATCCGTAGTCTGATATTCTCGATAGCCTCAACGTCCTCTCAATCAATTCTGGACCCAAAATTCTTCTCTCGCCTACCTCATCCCAATAGACTGGTGATCAACAGCGTCTTCCATAAAGTGCCTCATATGGTGCCATACCAATAGTAACCTGAAAACTATTATTGTAGGCAAACTCCACTAATGGAAGATGAGTCCCCAATTACCATTCAAGTCTAGTACACGGGCTCTAAGCATAACTTCTAGTGTTTGAATAGTCCGTTCAGACTGTCCATCGGTCTGGGGATGGTAGCAGTACTAAAATTTAATTTAGTACACATAGCAACATGTAAACTCTTCTAAAATCTCGAAGTGAATCTCGGATCTCTATCCGAGACAATGGAAGTTAGTACTCCATGAAGTCGAACAATCTCTCTAACATACAATTGGGCTAACTGATCCATATTGAGAGTCATTCTGATTGGTAGGAAATGAGCTGACTTCGTAAGTCGGTCTACAATAACCCAAATAGCGTCATGTCCTCTTGCCGATTTCGGTAACCCTGTTACAAAATCCATGGGAATCTACTCCCATTTCCATTCTAGTATATCCAGTGGATTTAATAATCCTGACGGTCTTTGATGTTCAGCCTTGACTTGCTGATAGGTCATGCATCGAGAGATAAACCTTGCAATGCAACCCTTCATGTTTCTCCATCAAAAGGTATTGCGCAAAATCACGATACATCTTTGTCCCTCCTGGATGGCATGCATATGGTGCTGAGTGAGCTTTTGTCAAAATCTCATTCTTGATATGTTCATCCTTCGGCACACAGAGACGCCCTTTGAACATAAGTGCTCTATCAGAGGCAATCTCGAAACCTATTCTCTTATCAGTCCCAACTTCGGATCTGATCTGATCTTTTCTAAGAAATTATCTCCGGCTTGAGCCGTCACAATCCGACCTCTCAAATCTGGTTTAACGGTCAAATTTGCCAATCTAATAGATCATTGGGCTGACGGGGCTCGCACTTCAATTCTTAAATTTTGAAAATATCGAATCAATTGATCTTGCATGGTTCCCAAAGCTGATAACTGTCCAGCGTTCTTTCTGCTCAAAGCGTCCGCAACCTTATTAGCTTTACCCGGGTGGTAAAGGATGGTACAGTGATAATCTTTTACTAGCTCTAGCCATCGACGTTGTCTCATGTTCAATTCCTTCTGAGTGAATAAATACTTGAGACTCTTGTGATCGGTGTAAATCTCACATTTACTCTCATACAAGTAGTATCGCCAAATCTTAAGAGCGTGCACTACAGCTGCAAGCTCTAAGTCATGTGTCGGGTAATTCTTTTCATGTGGCTTCAACTGTCTTGAAGCATAGGCTATCACTTTACCATTTTGCATCAATACACAACCTAAGCCATGTTTGGATGTATCGCTGTAAATAACGAAACCATCAGACCCTTCTGGTATAGTCAGCATTGGTGCTGAGACAAGTCTGTTCTTAAGTTCCTGGAAGCTTTGTTCACACTGTTTGGTCCACTGAAACTTAACTCATTTCCTGGTCAACTGAGTCATAGGACCTGCTATTTTGGAGAAACCTTCTATGAATCGTCGATAGTATCCGGCTAATCCAAGAAAACTTCTCATGTCTCCAACATTTGCAGGTGTTGGCCAATTCGTTACAGTTTCAACTTTAGAAGGATCAACATCGATGCCTTTAGCTGTAACAATGTGACCCAAGAAACCTACTCTCTCAAGCCAAAATTCACATTTCTTGAATTTGGCGTACAACTTTTCTGCTCTCAGCGTTTCCAACACAATCCTCAAATGGTTTTCATGCTATGCAGAATCTATAGAGTAGATCAGTATGTTATTGATAAAAAAAATAACGAATTTATCAAGATACTGATGGAAGACTTTGTTCATCAAGTTCATAAATATTGCAAGTGCGTTCGTGAGTCCGAAAGGAATCACTACGAACTCATAATGCCCATATCGTGTCCTGAACGCTATTTTTGGTACATCAGGTGGCGAAACCTTTAGCTGATGGTAACCAGATCTCAAGTCAATCTTTGAGAAAATGGCTGTACCTTTCAACTGATTGAATAAGTCCTCGATCCTGGGGAGAGGATACTTATTCTTTATCGTCAACTTGTTAAGTTCTCGATAGTCGATGCACATCCTCATGCGTTCGTCCTTCTTCTTTACAAACAGAACAGGTGCTCCCTATGGAGATACACTTGATCTGATGAAACTCTTCTCTAGAAATTCCTCTAATTGCACCTTCAGTTTTTGCAACTCTTTTGGCGCCATATGGTACGGGTCTTTAGAAATAGAGGCAGCTCCTGGTACTAAGTCAATGGAAAATTTCACCTGTCTATCCGGCGAAGTACCAGGTAGATCATCTGGAAAGATATCACCGTACTCACATACTACTGGCACTGATTCCAGAGTAATCTCTTCTATGGGTTTGTCTTGGAAACGAACCAAATAGCCCTAACAATTGTCCTTAGCTAAAAACTTCTCTGCTTATAAAGCGGAGATAAGGCGAGGAACTGACTTGATCTTCGTCCCATAAAACCTGAATACTTCTTCACCATCCTTGCGAAAAATAACCTATTTCTCGTGGCACATGATTGCAGCACGATTGGTGCTGAGCCAATCCATATCCAGAATAATATCGAAATCTTTCATTCGAATAATATTCAAGTCTGCCTCTAAAATTTGACCATCAAAATCTATTTGTACTGCTTTAACTATCTTATAAGTATCGATAGTTCCTCCTAACGACAAACTAACCTCGAGGGTACTACCAATCTCTTCTCCTATTAGGTTCAGTCTTTCTAAACATGCATCAGATATAAATAAATGTGTGGCTCCCGAGTCTATTAAAACATATACGGGAATATCAGAAATAGATAGTATACCTGGTATCATAATAACATGCTCAAGATGGGAAATAAAATACAGTATGGAAAACAGTTAAGACGTGTACAAGAATACCAGTTTAACTAGTATATCTGTAATCACGTCAGAATCCTGAGCTGCATCCATAGCAAATATTCTTGCTTTCCCTTTTCTGTTCTGGTCTGGGTTCGTCTTCTGATTGGAACCCTGGGTGGACAGAGCACGACAATCTGATGCAAAGTGACCCGACTAGCCACACTTGTAGCATACACCATTTCCAAAAAGGCACTACTCTCTATACATCATGTGACACTTAGGGCAGGGTGGAATGAAATTGGCCATCTGTCTCCATGTTGGTCCTGGATTCGACCTCTTAATGAATGCTTGATTCCGGTTCTGATTTTGGTTGCGGTTCGGACCTTGCCACTTTCTCTTTCCTTGATTTCTCTGCTCATAATAATTACCTTGATTTCCTGTTCTCCCACCGGCATAGGCAGCTTGAGCCTTCTTCACTACCTCCCAATAAGTTGGTAGCTCATGTAAACTGATAATTTGCCTAACATCCGAGCGTAGACCCATCTCAGAACGTCGTGTCTTTTTGAACTCAGTCTCCACCAGATGTGGAACATAACATGACAATTCTGAGGGCTTATGTGAAAAACTTGTCCCTGATCTCCTCCTTAAATTCATTCCAAGTCAGAGCTGCTTGTTGTTCTTCACTCCTTGTACGGGATGCAGATTCCCACCAAAATCCTGCTCTTCCGACTAACATGAACTCTACGCAGCCTACTTTCTTGTATTCAGGGTAGGATATGTGCTTAAAAATCTTCTCGATGGCCTGGAGCCACTTTTCTACTGCCAGTGGCCTATCTCTGCCACCGAACGTAGGTGGGCTGTATCTTTTAAACTGTTCTATCACTGGTACTATGGGGTTAACTGGTTGTGGAGCTTGTCTCATTTCTTGCACAGCCCTGAGTAATTCCTTGATGATGCCGGCTTGAGTTGGTCATGCCATACCCTTCAAAAAATTAAAGGTAGTTCGTAATAGTTGGCTAGGTGTACTAACAACGTAAACAATAAAAGATAACTCGAAAGACAGAAATTAGGATTCAAACATCATTTCATTCATAATTCCACTTCTTTTGGTATGGGTACATGAGTAGGAAGGCATGTATGCCGAACATTTTCATTTTTTTACAAAGATGTCAAACCTACTCTAGATCTTATCTCTCTATTCTCATTCGGTTAAACATGATTTGGCGTCTGAGAATTCTCCTAGCTCTGGATCAAAGTCTTCCTCGGGATTGCCCTCGGGTGTCAACTCATCTTCTTGCACCGGTTCGTTCTCGAGCATTGTCTCATATTCTGGCTCCCCTTCAGGTGCAACCCCAAAGCGGTGCTCAAAGTACATAGGTCAATATGCTACGAATCTCACGCAGAAGGTATCATACTCCATATCTACATTAGGTGACATAAGAGCATCCATGTATATGCTACGAGCTACTTCCGCATAATCGCTTCGAAAATTCGAGAATAAGTGATTAATCGACTGGCAATTACAGGTCACGTAGCCATGTTGTATGGCTCGATCATGTACGATATTCAGCTACTCTACGTGTTGTGCAATTGTTCAATCAAGTCTAGGCCTGAAGCGGTCATAATCTCTAATGGCTTGTTCCGCATCACTGGGTACATTTCTACGAATGGATGCCATGTTCTAAACCAATTATGCAAAGTCCAATTAGGGTTTATTCATCCCTCTTAGTTAAAATTTCGAGGACGTAAATAAAATAATTTAAAAACTCTTCAAATTATGCTCAAACTCGTCTTAATTTCTTTCTAATTTGGATACACTTTCTTTCTCTTCTTCTAAGTCTTGTAAATCGTAAAGCAGGTATCCGAAATAAAATAACGTTAAACTTCATAAACTTCTTTACCTTCGAAGTTGGTGGATCAAATGATGGCAGTAGCAACTTTCATTAATAATAATTAAAAAAACCAAAAAAGTCTCTTTGAAGATTTTCTCTTTTTGAAAATTTGTCAGTCTACAGAAACGCAGACCGGCTCTGATACCAAGTTGTAGCGCCCCGAGTTCCGTTAACCTGGATTGACATGTCATCGTCTTTTGCTCTAACTTTAATAATAAAATTCGCGAAAATAATCTAATTTTGAAAATATAAAACATCACATTCGTAATAGTAAAACTTCATCGACAACAAAACTCATTTAAATAACTTAGGATAATGGTTTTAAAATTTAAATCTCAAGTTTTGAAATAACTGAATAACGAAGTACGTTAATAATGTTCAAAATGCGTAAATATCAAAAGTAAATAACTTCGACTATTAATTCATGCCACTACTACCCATCACACTCGACCATCTTCAAAATCTGCAAATATTGTTAAAATAACAAAATGAATATTTCGAAGAAATATTCAATAGACTCATCGCCGATAATTAATTTATAGAATAATTGAACACGTAATTATGCAAAATATACAGTGATATCATCACCATCACCATTGGCTCATTTTCTTGAAAATCATAGGCTCTTTAAAATCATAGGGTGTGGGTAGTCTCATCTCATGCATTTAAGCACATAAGTTATGCATAACATTCTCATCTTATCTCATAAGAGATACTCATATTTTCTCATGCATTAAAGCATATAAGTTATGGCAAGCATAACAACATCATATATACATATTCTCATCTTATGCATTAAGGCATATAATTCACGTAAATTCACATAAAACATGCAATTATAATTTAAATTAATTAATGGTGGCGAGTCTACCTCAATTATCTCGAGTTACGTGAAAAGTGGAGCGAGAGGAAACCTTAAGCTCTTAATCGTCTGTACGTTTCGTCTAGACAAAATAGAAAATAAGTTTTTGAATTAATATTTCGAAATTTTAAAGTTTTAAAATGATAAAATAAAGTCCATGGACTGAATTGGAAATTATTGAAACTGGAAATAAAAGTTTAAGGGCTGAAATTAAACTTTTAGAAAATTAGGGACTTAGTTGGAAATATAGTGAAACTGAAAATAAGAATTTAAGGACTAAAATTTAAACTTTTCTAAAATAGGGACTAAACTGTAAATTTATTAAATCTGAAAATAAAATATTAAGGACTAAAATTATAACTTCTAAACTTGGGGACTAAATTGAAATTCATTAAAACTGAAAAATGAGAATTAAGGACTGAAATTAAAAACGACTAAAACTTTGGAACTGAAATAAATCAATTTAAAACTTGGTGGCTTAAAGGTCAATTTTCAAAATCAAAATAATTAAAAATCAATTTCTCTTCTCTCTCTCACATTTACAGAGAGAGAAAGAGAAAAGAGAGGGAGAGCGACGGGAGGAAGAAGGCTCAGCCTCCTCCTCCGGCTTCCACCACCAGCGAGCGGTGGCAACGCCACCGTCCTGGTGGTGCCGGTAAGTGTGGGGGGTGGCGATTGGGGATTTTGTTCGTGCGGACCGAGGCTTTGGAGGTTTGGATTTTGAGTTTCTTGGTGTATTCCGGTTGAAATGAGGTAAGTTTGTTGGGTTAGATTTTTTTCTTGATTTTTGGGGCTTTTGGGTGTTGATTTTGAGGGTGAAATATGGGATGTCGAGTAGGTGACGTGCGTGGCAGCGTGCGGTGTTGCAGGTGGTTGTTTTGTGACTGGTGGCAACTGCGTTGGAGGCTCGAAATGGGTGGCTGGAATGTGGATTGGGTGGCTGCAGCTTGGGTGGTTCGAAACTTGGGTTGAGGCTGGGTTTGTGTGACTGTTTGTAGCTTTACAGTTTGGTGGTGTGGTTCGAAATTGGGTGATGGTGGGTTTGGAATCGGTGATGGTGGATTCGAAATTGGGTTTTGTGTGAAATCATCATCTCGTTGGTGCTAGAAATTGAGGTTCTAGCATCAACGTGATCTTTCCAATGTGAAACTCGATTGATGAAAATTTGAGAGAGAGGATTCTTACCCTGCTTGATTGCGTGAATTGTGAAGGGGAGAGGAAACGAGTTGTGTTATATGAACAATAGAACAGTAGAAAAATTAGGGCACAAATTTCTAGGAAAATAATTGGGCCAAGAATTTGGGCCATAAGAATCTCCTAATTGGATTTAAGGGAATTTGGACTAAAATGATCAAGACTTGGACCCTAAATAAAAAGTATTGTATTTGAAATGATTAAAATTTGGATTTAAATAAAATAAATAGGAATTGATAATTTAAAAATTATTCGAGGTTGGATTCCACTTGAATATATTTAAATTGTTTTATAACGACTAGACGAACACTCTTTAGTTTTAATCTTTGGGTTAAAATTTAGCGACACATTTTTCGAGAAATATAATTTTATATTATTTAAAAATTCTCGATCGCTACACTTACATTTAAGTTATAACCAAGAAACTCAGACTAAATTTTTTTCGAAAGACGCAAATAGGCTTACAACACTAAATAATTGAAGTCCTAAAGTTAATATAAATAATAAAATCAGACTTATGGACTATTTGTTAAGTTCATGATTTAACCCACAATCTTGGCGGACGTTATGCGAAGCTTCTAACCACGTGAAGTAATAAAAATCTAAAATGGTTCGCACCAGTTTAGTGAACATTTCCTTTATTGAGGCGGGATATAGGCCGTTAATACACATTGACTAATGAATAAAATGTGATATTAATAACAGAATCGATTATAAAGCAACCAATATGGATCCGTCATGAGTTACATTTTCTAAATGGCCGAATGGCCCTCAAAGCTAGGAGATAAATCTATAAACACCTCCATTTTTTAAGACTAAAGCATGCAATTTAAATATATCCCTCTCAAATAGCTATTTTCCCTTTTGGTAAACATTGAAAGTAAAACTTTAAAAATATTAAGCCCCTGTTTGGTGCACATTATTTTCAAAAGAATGTATTTTTTTAGTTGATGTGATGAGAAATATGTGGTTGAAAAATAAGAAAAAGTTATTGATGTGATAGGAAATATTATTTTATTGAAGAATATGTGGTTGAAAATGAGTAGAAGAATGAGAATGAAAAAAATAATGTGGATCAAATAGGAGCTAAGGCTCCGTTTGATTGGCGATATTTTCCCTAGAAGTAGGAAAATATTTTCCTACTTCCACTTTTTGACTGTTTGATATGCTAAATT
This sequence comes from Fraxinus excelsior, assembly GCA_019097785.1. Lineage (NCBI taxonomy): Eukaryota > Viridiplantae > Streptophyta > Magnoliopsida > Lamiales > Oleaceae > Fraxinus > Fraxinus excelsior. The sequence goes on along the minus strand of CM032636.1, from coordinate 12,356,399 downwards.
TTCCACGGAAAATGTTTTCCTCCATTTTTTTAGGTACAACCCTTTAATGCACGAATGGTGAAAAATGTTTTCCAACCTTTTAGGTGGCAAAACATTTTCCAAGGTTTTTTTTTTTTTTTTTTAGCAATGGCAACCAATTCTATCAACCATTGTAAAAAAGATTTTCATTTTTGTTGACAATTTCTATGCAAAACAAAGTCAAACGAATATGATAATTTTTTCTAATTGTTTTAAATTTTTTTTTTACTTTTTGGTAATTGAAACAAATTCTTAACCCAATAGTAGAAAATATTATCACTTTAATGGACAATTTCCCTAAAAAAAGAAGTCAAACGGATTTCAAACTTTCAACATTTTATGGGAAATTATACCAATCAAACACATTTAATTACAATTCCCCGTAAAACAAGTTCTAGGCAAATATTTTCCCTGGAATTCGTTTTCTTTCCACCCTATTTTCCATGGTGCAATCAAACGGACCTAGTGTTTTCGCGTGTTTTCCAACCCGCCAACAATTACAAGAAAAGGATCAGACGATTATGTAAGGAACAAACATCTTGAGACAAAGTCCCAAAAAGAGGTGCGTTTACTAGTGAAGAGTTACAATCGGAAAGTAGACAAAACGCCTCCAAGGGGCGCAAGCAGACGAGTACTGAGAAAGGATTAAATTTAAACTAAGGAAATGAAAATTACATATTCTCTTGTCGAGAGTTTTTTATTCGGGGCCTTTTTCTTCTACAACTTCACTTCCTTTCATACTTCCCGGGCGTCTCTTAGTTAACGAAACTGCTTGGAACTGCTCCATTACCTTCGTGACTATCCGCTTCTTCAATGAGAAACTGCTTATTGGGGAGAGGTTACTTAGTAACTGTTGCCACTACTCTTGCCTTTTAAATACCCGTTTCTGGATCGTGGGGGGCGTGCCGGGTTTACTTGACAACTGCTTTCGTAACTGCTGAATTGGATAGACTACACCTTTTAGACTTGTCTGATGCTGGGCGATTTGAAAGTTTGGGCGATAGTGAGGCTATCGCTCTGGGCGATTGTGCAGTACTTCACTCGTTCAGCCTCGGGCGTCCTACGGGCTTGGACGATGATATTCCTTCGCTTTCGGGCTTCCAATATTCAGGCATTTTCTCAGGTTTTCAGATTGGGCTTCTCTTCTTGGGCCTTTTAATCGATTTCCATTGGGTCTTCATATTGGGTTTCTCAATTGGACTTCCCTTTGATCTTGAGCTGCATTTTTAGTGTGTCAACAATTACCCCCCAATATGGCATAATTAATACTAATCATTAATTTTGTCATATTCACTCTGTATCTTTTTCGCAACATTTGAACTTCCCCAGAATTTCAATCATCACATACTTTTACCGCCTGAAGGATTGCGACGTTACAAACCCTTAAAACCCAAAAGTACGCGGCATTCTTAGTTACGTTTCTGCAATCTTAAGCTTCTCCCTCGCCGTTTTCACTGTTCACCTTCTTGCCTCCGTGCTACGTTTCATCAACAGACCTTACCCAACTTACATTCTGTAACGAAATGGCCACTTCAAGCACTCAGTCCGATGTTGCCCTTAGCTTTGAGGGCTTCCAAGACCTCCTTACCAAGCCATACATAAATTCAAACCCTCTTTCGCGGGTTGGTCCCAACATTGATGAGTTTTTCCTGGGTCCATCTTTTGTTGATGCTGAATCGGTCGAGAAGACCGCGACGGGTCAGCTGTTCCCTTGCACTGAAACCCTTCCATTTATGAGTTCTCTACCGTTGAAGGACATCTGCGATAAAGGTATTCGTACTTGGCCCAAAGCTGATTCTGGTTTTCGTAGGTGGCATGCACGCATGGTGAATCATGGCCCCACGAAATCAATTTTTGAACGTGCGAGAATTTTGGACCTATTGGAAATCACCCTTAATCCTCTCGTATACAACCCAGCACTTTTTCCAATCGCCCTGAGCTTTTGGTCTTCTGAGTATAATGTCTTTGTTTTTCCTTGCTGCCCGTTGTCCATTACTCTGAGGGATGTTGGGGCCCTAGTGAACCTTCCTCCTTTGGGCGATACCATTTCTCCCGGCATGGTGGTTTCGGTTTCCGCTGGCAGTGTTCCCCCCAAGTTTGATAAGAAAATGTGTGAATCTTACTCGGCTATGCAGAGTGCTTTTGTCGCTCTTGCTTCTGAGCCTAATCATGTTGAGCGGGTAGCTTTCCTTCAAGTTTGGCTCTATAAATACGTTCTTTGCGTCCCTAGCTTGAAACCTTCTACGAGTTACCTGCCTTTAACGCATGCATTGGCCCGTGGCAAGCCTTTGAATCTGTGTTCTTTCTTTTTAGCTGCTCTTTACAGGGGTTTGGCTTTGCTCCAATTTCAATTGAGGACTGGTGCATCCCCTACTGGCAGTGGGCCTCTTTGGTTTGCTCAATTATGGCTGAGAGCATATTTTCCTTCTTTTGGGGCTCCATCTATTTGCAAAACTTCTGCCACCTGTTACGGTTTGGCCATAGACTCCTTGCATCCAACAAACATGTCTAGGAGAGATATCTTTTCATTCTTTTATACCTTAAATTCTATTTATTCATTTTTCCCTTTTCCTACTCATCTGACTCCCAACTACGTGCATATTCCTTCTGGAGTGATTGACTCTTTACCCATTTGGGTTCAGTTCCTGGCTGGAAAATAGTTGTTCTATGACATTGTCACAGGAACCAATGCCAAGCCTGGGGTAGAGATTTACACTCCCCATTTCTTTGCTCGTCAACTGGGTTTCGGCCAGACCTGGCCCGTCCCTCTTTTCTATTCCAAAAATCTGACTGACCGTTTTCATACTCTTAATAAAGCAGACGTTGCAACTATAGAGGCCCATAACTGCGTTTTGGCGGATGCATTTTCGCTGGCCCCTTTTCATTCCAGTTCTGCTATTCATCCCCTTTTTGAGCAACTCTGGCCGTCAGTGAAACGTAGGCTATTTACAGCTGACGCTACTACTGCCTTTCATTTGTTGGATCGGCCAAGTGCTTCTTCCACTTCTCCTCTTTTAGCTACTCCTGTATCGATTAGGAGTCCTTCTCCACCTCCTCGCTCTAAAGATCTTATTCTTTCTCCCGCTTCTCCATCTGCCAAGGCTATTGCTGCCAAGGGTGTATCAGGCCGGAAACGGCCGGCTTCAGCATCCCCTGTTTTGCAGGCCGATGACGATGATGATGATGATGACACCCCCTTACTTTCAGGAGAAAGGTAATCCATATTTGTATATTCGTGGATATGTTCTTCTGTATACTAATGGTTTACTTGAATTTTTCAGAAGAGTTCATCTTCTCTTTCCAAGGCTATAGTTTTGGCAGACTCTTCCTCACCCTTCCTGTCGAGGCTGCGTCGCCCAGGCTTCAAGTTCCAACACCCTTATCACCAACAAATCCTCCTTCCCAGGGTGCCGACCCCCCAAACGTGGAACTAGAAGGTAATGCTTACCTTTGATACCTTGGCCCTTCTTTATTGCTGCTGGCTCATTGATTTACTACGGTGTGAAACATGCAGTAGCTTCGTCAAGTGGGAAAGGTCCTTCCTGCTCAGCCAAAGGGAAATCTCCCCAAGTGATGGAGGAAATAAGGGGGGTGTCTGAATTTCTCACTACTGCCGATGAGGTCTTTTTACTTCGCTCTTATTTTTGGTTCTGCTTTGTTGTATCGAAGATCTTCAATATTGGAAACCTCCTTTGCAGGGATCTGATAGCATCATCAGCTCTATCCAAGACTTACTCACTTCTTGGGCACGCATGAAAACATCCTCTGCGCCATCCTCCACCCCTGGGAACGAGAATATGACATTTCTCAAACAGGTATTATTTGAGTATGTCTCATTTATGGACGTGGAGGTTGGCCGCGCCAGCGCTGCTCATCAAAAGGCAAAGCTAGATACGTTGAGCGCGAACCTACTGCAGGCACTTTCGCTCCCATCGCCCAGTATTTCCGCTGACTTTAAGGTGAAGTTAAGGGTCCTTCATGCTGACATTGTTTCTTTGCTGGCCAAGAACGCATAATTGAAGGCTAGAAGTGCTCAATATCTCCGCGCTTCTTCTGAGAAAGAATCCTTACTTCAGGAAATTGACAAGAACCAGGCCGAATTGACTGAGGTTTCTTCAGAACTTGTAGTGGAGGATTCCTTACTGTTAAGCCTGGCTGCGGAGATGAAAGAGCTACAAGCGAAAATGGATGACTGTAGGGCGAGGATGGCTACCAAGAGGCGTACTGCATCCCAAGGAATCGCTAGGACCAAATATCTATTGGAGCAGTACAAAAAGTTGGAGGTTGATGATGACTTAGTGAAAGAATTAGGCATCATTTCCTCTAGGCAGAGCAAAGAGTGGGATAAGCTTAGGCAGCAGATGTGCTCAGCTTGGGGCGAATTGTAGCTAAAATATTTAATGTTTTAAGTTTTGTAACTCTTCCGACTGCCTTTATTTTTTGTGATTTAATGTCATTCATCATCGTTAATGAACAATTATTTTGCCCAATTAATCGACGTTTTGTCTTTGATCGTCAATTTTCTACGTACCCAATCGCTTTATGCCAACATCCATGCATATTCTTTTGGCATTTAAAATTTTCTTCCCTAAGTCTTTGGGCCATATTGATTTCACTCACTGGTCATAAATGTGACCATCCACATTCTGGCCTTTCATCTTCCAGCCCCTATAAGTATGCACGTTTATACTCATCATTTTCATCTCCACACCTCTTCAGATTCGATTTCTTGCCATCACAACTTCCTGCCACCGCATGGCACTCCGATCATTTACCTACACTTTCATCTTCTATAGGGATGGGTCTCTTGACTCGCTCCTTTTGCTTCGATATTACTTTTGGTATGGGAGATATAGGAAATGTTCTTTTAAACTGAAGCAAGATTCTTGCCTTCAGTTTGCTTGTTGAGAGTGCTTCTCCTTGCCTACCATTGTAGCAATGCATTTAGGAAGGTTATGGGGACAGTTCACCCTCTTACTCGGCCATAGGCTGAAGGGCTGGGCCGTACTGGTTTCACTCTTTCTGTCCCCATCAAACAGAAGACAAATTGTAGCATGTTTCATCTTGTATTTTGACTGTGTCCCTTAATTCTTGTAAAGAATGGTGTCTAAGGAACATTTGGTAATAAAGGACTTTACTTTTGAATGTGCTTTGTTTTTCTGAGTTTGTTTAGAACGTGATCGTCCAATTTATTTACTGCCATCGCTCAGCATGATTACATCGCAATCGCAATTTCATCATTTATGCCTTTATCTGTTCACTTTCCCAAAGGGAATGAACATATTTCTTCAAGTACTTACCGTTGATAAATCTTATATGCCTAGTACCATCTAAATCCTCCAAGTGGTAAGCTCCATTAGGCAATACACTCTTTACTCTATACGGCCCTTCCCAATTTGGCGACCATTTGCCATATTTTGGGTTTTTACTATCTAAAGGAAGTATTGCCCTCCAAAGTAATTCATTCAAACTAAAAAACTTGGCTATAACTTTCTTGTTGTAAAATCTAGCCATCCTTTGTTTCTGAACTTACAACCTGTCTAACACGTCTAACTTCAATTCGTCCAATTATAATAAATTTTGAATCAATGATTCTTTGTACTCATTCTTGCTTAATTCGTGCTGACAATGCACTCTTATAGATTGCATGTTGATTTCCACGGGCAATACAGCCTCCTGCCCATAAGTGAGTTGGAAAGGCGTAATGTTGGTGCTTGAACGGGGCGATGTTCTATAAGCCCATAAGGCTTTGTTCAAGCATTCGTGCCAATTTCTGGCATTTTCATTTATCATCTTCTTTATGATAGATTTCAGAATCTTGTTAGATGATTCTGCCTGACCGTTTGATTGAGCATAATATGGTGTGGAATTTACCAATTTAACTCCAAATTCGCTCAAGAATTCCTTCACCTGATCTCCATTCAGGGAAGTCCCATGATCTGTCATTAAAGTTTGCGAAATTCCAAATCTATAGATGATATGGTCTCAGATAAATTCTATGATGCTTTTCTGGGTGATTTCTTTTAGAGGCACTGCTTCAACCCACTTGGTGAAAAAGTCTGTGGCGACTATAATAAAGGTGTGCTGTTTGGACGATGGGGGGTAAATCTTCCCTATCAAGTCTATCGCCCAGCCTTTGAACGGCCAATGTTTGATAATGGGTGTCATATTGCTTGCTGGTGCCCTCTGCATTGGGCCATGTTTTTGGCATGCTAAACAACTTTTTGCATATTGAACACATGATTCTCCCATCTTTGGCCAAAAATATCCACTTCTGATAATCAGCCATCTCATCTTTTGGCCGGCCTGATGGGCTCCACATATCCCTTCATGCACCTCAGCCATAATCGTCCTAGCTTCTTGTAAGTTCACGCACTTTAATAATACACCATCAGAGCGTTTTTTGAACAATTCTTCGTCTATTAATGCATAGTTTAACATACGTAATTTCGTTCTCCTATCACCTCCCCCATTAAGCTTCTTAAAGGACTCTTTAATCTCATCTATCCAATCCAGCGCGACTCCATCTTCTATACATTGAACTTCGGTTTTCCTTGCCCTTCGCTGAATAACGGGTAATATAATTCCATATTCGTAAGTAGACTTCCAACTCATCGCCTTTGAATAGCCAGAGGCCAACTGAGCCAACTCGTTGGCCATATCATTGTACATTCTATTAACACATTGAAGTTCTACTTGGTCGAATTCCTCCAACAACTCTTGGGCGATTTCGTATAAACTTATAATAGAATCACTTTGGCATTTGAAATCGCCAGTCAATTGATGAACCACCAATTGAGAATCGCCCCTGATGATTACACTCTTTACTTTCATATCTACCATTAACTCCAAGCCTACAATTAAGGCTTCGTATTCGGCTTGATTATTAGTGTAGATCCTATCCAAGGTGAATGCAAACTTATAGCAAACCCCTAAAGGATTTATCAAAGCCACTCCTACCCCTGCTCCTTTAGAAGTTTTCGATCCATCAAAGTATAAAATCCATGGTTTTAATTCAAATGAATCAACCTCTAGTTCTATTTCGTTGGGCATATCAAGGCATGGATGATCGGCCAGAAAATTAGCCAAAGCCTGATTTTTAACTGCCTTTTGGGGTATATACCTTATTTCGAACTCTGATAGTGCTAAAGTCCAAAGACCTACTCGTTGGTGTAAAATAGGGCGAAAAAACATATATTTGAATAAATTGACTTTGGAAATTAAATAGACTGTTACAGGTCGTAAATAGGCCCTTAATTTTGTACATGTGAAGTATAATGCGAGACACAACTTCTCAATAGCAGAATAATTATATTCACATCTGGTTAACCATCTACTTAAATAATAAATCGCCATTTCTTCACCAAATTGGTCTTCTTGTGTGACCATTCCAGCTATCGATTCTCGTTCAGCCGACACGTACAACTTCATTGGCCGTCCTTGGATTGGTGACACCAACACTAGTGGACTTGTTAAGTATGTTTTCAGGCTTTCAAAAGCCTTTTGATATTCTTCTTTCCAGACGAATTCGTCTTGATTTTTCAGCTTTAGGAGAGGCGAAAACGCTTTCGTTCGCCCTGCACAATTAGATATAAAACGTCTTAGGAAATTGATTTGGCCTAAGAACCTTTGCAGTTCTTTTTTATTGCTAGGAGCCTTGGCTTCTACAATGGCTTTCGTTTTATTCTTATCAAGTTCAATCCCTCTTTTATGTACTAGGAATCCAAGGAAATTTCCTGCATTCACGCCAAACGCACACTTCAAAGGGTTCAATTTTAGTTTATGCTGCCTTATTCGTTCAAATGAACATCGCAGTTGTTCAAAATGGTCTTCCTCTTTAACAGATTTGACCACTATATCATCTACATAAACTTCCACAAATTTACCTATCATATCATGAAAAATTAGATTCATTGCTCTTTGATAGGTCGCCCCTACATTTTTCAGTCCAAACGACATTACTACCCATTCAAAGCACCCTAAAGACCCAGGGCATCTAAAGGCAGTTTTGTGTACATCTTCATCAGCTATGTAGATTTGATTGTATCCCGAATATCCATCCATAAAAGAGTGCATCACATGCCCTGTAGTCGAGTCTACTAGAGAATCTACTGTAGGCATTGGATATTCGTCCTTGGGAGTAGCCAAGTTCAAATTCCTGAAATCTATGTATACCCTCAACTTGCCATTCTTTTTTAATACTGACACTATATTAGATAACCATTCCACATATCTGGTTGTTTTAATAAAACCTGCTTTTAGTAATCGCTCTATTTCTTTTTTGATTTCTGGTAATACATTGGGAGCGAAACGCCTAGGAGGTTTCTTATGAGGCTTAAAATTTGATTTAGTCGGCAACCTATGTTCTACTAAGTTTTTATCTAAACCAGGCATATGTTCATACTCCCAAGCAAAACAATCTTTATACTCTTTTAATAAAGCGATTAATCTGTTACTAACCTCGTGAGGGAGCATCTAACTGACAAATGTTGGGCGATCCTGTCCTTCCTCGCCAATATTCACCTTGACTAAGGGGTCTTGTGCTTGTGCGTATCCTGACTTGGTGATCCTCGTCGCTTCATCATCCATATCGCTCAGAGGTGTTTCCTCTTCCAGACAATCCACTTTATGAATTTCCCAGTCCAAGTTCTACTCCATCTCGGACACTATTAATTTGTTCCCCAGCATCTTTAACACCGCTTCTTCTTTCTTCACACATTCACATTCTTTATTGAAAGCCATCAACTTGGCTTTGTAGGCCTGAATCTCGGCCTCTTGCGTTTGTTGTTGAGAACTCATTTAAGGTTGTTTGGCTTCTTTTTTGCCAATTACTGGCTCCTCCAAGGCCACTATGTTTGGCCTCATTTGATTAAACATCTTAGTAAGTGCATTCACTGAAAACGGCTCTTCGCTTTGGGCAGTAATTTGAGTTTCTTCCCTATCTTGAACCACTCTGACAGGCCCATAATTTCCTTCGTACATGAACCTTTCTACTGAATTTGCTTCTGCCACAAAGGGTTTATGATCTGCTTGCACCACCTCTGTCTCACCTTTGTCATTCCAGAAGACCCAGCATTGATGGAGCGATGAAGGAATACATCAACTGCCATGGATCCAGTCTCTTCCTAGCAACACGTTGTAGCTGGTGGGGCCGTCTATTACGAAGAAAACAGTAGTCCTGGTGGTTGTTCCTACAGTTATATCCAATGGCATAACTCCTTTTGCTGAAGTTGCCCCCCCGTTAAAACTTGTAAGAATGACTTCTGTTGGGATCATGTCGCTCTCTGTTTTAGCAAATTTCCTCATCATCCTAACTGGAATGGTGTTTATAGCTGCTCCATTGTCGATGAATACCTTTACTATTGGTATCCCATTAACCAAGGCTTTTGACGTACAACGGCCTTAAGTGTTTGGTTAACCTCATAGCCGGTTTGTTGAAGATGACTTTTTCAGCAGCATCTATTTCCACTTCCTGCTTATCTTCTGTCGGGCTATCTTTTGGTGATAGATCGACGTGCAGCATATCGCACTGAGCCTTCTTTCCTTGGGTTTTTTCCTTCTCTTTTTTCAGTACTTCTTCCTCAGTTACCTAACCTGTAGGAGGAGGCATTATTCTGGGGGGTGATCCATATTTTTCAGAGCGAGGTACCCTCTTTTTCCTTTTGGGTGTTCCATACAACACATAGAAATCAAACAATCGGCCAGATGGTTCTCCCAACAGATCTATTTCGCGGACTCCTTCTTGGTGCAGTTGCTTCAACAGGGTATTGCGCGACACTCCTCTTTTCCTTTTCTCTGCTTCTAAATCAATTTCCTCTTCGATATCCGTCATACCATCATCCTCTTCTTCGTCACACATTTCTCTGGATGCTTGGCCTTCATCGCAGACTAGTACACAAGTTTCTTCCTCACTGTCCTCCTTCTCTTTGCTTTTGAATTCATCGGCCAACAAGTAGTTATTAGCCATGACAGGAGGCAATGTGCCAAACTGGATAATTAGAGGTTGGTCAAGATCATCTTCGTCTTCCCTGTTTCGTTCAAACTTTGATCTCCCAGACGAGCTTTCTGGCAATTTTCTCATTGATTCGCCAGTGCCTGTTTCTTCACTATCTTCAAAAACATTTTTGTCGGCCATTCTGAGCGATTTGGGCGCTTTAGGGCGTGATTCTCCTTGCAACAGCCTCATCATCCGTCCGTAATTACGTTGGAAACGCCTTTGTTGGGTCCTAGTCATTTCATTGAAAGGCACCACTCTTCCTGCATTATACTGGAACGAATACCATACATCGGGTTGGCGAGGCTGCGGCCTAAACGTTCTTCCTTGACTGGCCGATCCAAACCCCCTTTCTCTAGGTAGTCATCTGTAAAATGGCACCCTTTGCCCCCTGACAGGCTGAGCGACCGGCATGAAATCAGAGCGATGGTGGAATTGCCGCGTCATTGGTGACCCTGTATTTGCTTTCAACTCGTGTTTACATCTATCGCACAGAACATCTTCGCCCTGTTTGGGCTCTTTCCCTTTAATGCGTTCAAAAACGCTGGGATGTGGTTTGAATTCTTCTTCTTCGTCGTCAATCACCAATCTGAACTTTGGCAATTTGTTTTTCAAACCAGTTGTTAACATGTTCATTGCCAGTGGCCGTGGGAAAGGATTTTCATCCACGGCCATCTTTTTCTTTTATTCGAACGTGATTCGTCCTGATTCAATAGCATCCTGCAACACATGGCGAAAAACCACACAATAATTAGTCGCATGTGACCATGCATTATGCCATTTACAATATTTTTTACCCTTAATTTGTTCAGGGTCTGGCAATTTGTGTTTGTCGCTCAACTTTATTTGCTTATCCTTATATAATTTGTCGAATATAAGGTCAGCTTTAGTTACGTCGAACGAGAACGTTCACGCCTTTCTGTTTTCACCCTTTGCAGGTTCATCTTTGCCTACTATTTTTGGCTTAACTAATATGGGACAAGCGTACGCTTCTCCCTTTACTAACTCAGCCAAACATACTTCAGTTTGGTCGTAATAACCATTATCGACAATATGAATGTTGAAGTTCGGGTCTTTGTAATAAGTCCCTTTACTGGAATTTTTCATCCGTTCTTCTTCTCTTATCAATCGCTCATACCTAACAACGTTTGCACTAAGTTGAAATAAATCCGGGAATTCCCTATCCTGGATTTCTTCTTTAGATCAAAGCTTAAACAACTTTGGGCAATTTTAACAAATTCATTTTCTGGCAAAGGCACAAAGCATTTACTTCTGGCCGTTTTGAACCTCTGTAGGAAATTTTATGCCCATTCGTTAGGCAATTGACGTAGATTCGCCAAATCGGCCAGTGTAACCTCAAACTCGGTCTTATAAAATTGAGCATGGAATAATTGCTCCATTTGCTGCCATGTTTGGACGGAGTTTGCGGGCAAACTAATGAACCAAGAAAAAGCTACCCCTGTTAAAGAACTTGGGAACAACATCAACTTATGGTAATAATTCACCTCACCACTTTGCAACGTGAATCGCCCTACATGTTCTAATGTAGACACTTCTCCTAGACCAGTGAATAGTGAGAATTCCGGTACTTTGTACCCTCTAGGCCATGGATATGCTTGATCTATCCAATCAGGGTATGGCTTGGTATAAATTGGCCTAATAACCGGACGCACCCCAACTGCTATTTGATCTTGCACTATTTCCATAATTTGGTTTCTTAGCACAACGTTAGGGTCATATGGGTTCCCTATTGGTTGATTTACTGGCTGATTTGTGGGAGACCTGGAAGTTTGCCCTTGATTGGCCATAAAAGTGCCATTATTCGGGCTGTTATGACTGTTAAACTGAGTGCTTAACCCGTCATTTGTATGTAAACCATTCTGTCCGTTGTTTGGGACATTATCTCTTACGTTTGTACTACCCCCCAGGTTGGACGTAGTGTTATCATTATTCAAGTTCAAGGTCCCGTTTCCCCCTGGGTTTGAAGTAGAAGGGCCAAAAGGTGGCTCTAGACTTGGGCCTGAGTTTACACCAAGGGAATTATATGGCGAAGTATGCCCTACGATAGTCCTAGACTGAAAGTGACTACCTATAGGCATAACGGGTTGACACATTTGGCTTACCAACTTATTCATGATTTCATTTAACGTATTCAGTTGTTTAGCCATATTATCAAAATGCCTATCCTCATTTTGGGTAAACTTCTCCATATTATGAATACTTCGTAAATTTACCTGTTCAACGACATCCTGCGTAGTTCTCCCAGCAATGCACGCATTGTGCGAGGGCTCAATTTTGTCATTGGTTCGTAGCGACCGTGACTGCTTTGACCTTGTCCATCTGTTCGTAGAGAATGTTGTTGCTACTCATATCGCTCAACTACAGACTGGACTACTCCTTGACTTGCTGGTTCCTTATCGGAATTTTTATGAGGCATGATATCTTTTCTTTTTTGTATCTTCACTTACAAAACACCAACTGTCCCACTGGGCGTGCCAAATTGTTTTCGTGTGTTTTCCAACCCGCCAACAATTACAAGAAAAGGATCAGACGATTGTGTAAGGAACAAACCTCTTGAGACAAAGTCTCAAAAAGGGGTGCGTTTACTAGTGAAGAGTTACAATCGGAAAGTAGACAAAACGCCTCCAAGGGGTGCAAGCACACAAGTATTGAGAAATGATTAAATTTAAACTAAGGAAATGAAAATTACATATTCTCTTGTCGAGAGTTTTTTATTCGGGGCCTTTTTCTTCTACAACTTCACTTCATTTTATACTTCCCGGGCGTCTCTTAGTTAACGAAACTGCTTGGAACTGCTCCATTACCTTCGTGACTATCCGCTTCTTCAATGAGAAACTGCTTATTGGGGAGAGGTTACTTAGTAACTGTTGCCACTACTCTTGCCTTTTAACTACCCGTTTATGGATCGTGGGGGGCGTGCCGGGTTTACTTGACAACTGCTTTCGTAACTGCTGAATTGGATAGACTATACCTTTTAGACTTGTCTGATACTGGGCGATTTGAAAGTTTGGGCGATAGTGAGGCTATCGCTCTGGGCGATTGTGCAGTACTTCACTCGTTCAGCCTCTGGGCGTCCTACGGGATTGGGCGATGATACTCCTTCGCTTTCAGGCTTCCAATATTCAGGCCTTTTCTCAGGTTTCCAGATTAGGCTTCTCTTCTTGGGCCTTTTAATCGATTTCCATTGGGTGTTCATATTGGGTTTCTCAATTGGACTTTCCTTTGATGTTGGGCTGCATTTTTAGTGTGTCAACGCTAAGTAATAAATTTAGACTACTTTTCACTTCCCTCATCCAAAAAATTTCATTCCGGCTTACAATTTTACTTGCCTCTAAAATTTTCGTTTTGCCAATCCAATTTCCCACTCAAATTTAAGGGTGGGAACCCTACACAAAGTTACAAACACACAACCCCAACTTAATCTTCAATCTCTCTCGCTCTCAGCGTCTCACTCATCGGAGCCGCCTCTCCAATTTTCTCGTGCCGACGCTGGTCAACGAACGTCCAAGGTCGAAGGTCTCCATAACAGTGAAAATGTGAAATATACTCTCAATCTCAAGGGCAAGCCCACTGGTCGTCGCCAGTTCTCTACTCCAGAACAGATGAGTATGTTTTGTTGTTCCCATCCTTTCCTATTTTTTTCCTATAATAGTTGGCATGTATCCGTATATGTATTTGTATAGCTGTTTGTTTTTGAAGTTTTCTTGTTTTTTGGAGATTAAATTGGATTAGGATCTGTCTTGGGTTGGGTGGGATTGGGATCGTTGTGGAAACTTGGGATTTTATATTGTCGATTTTGTTAGGGTTTTTGGTGCTTCAGTATTGAATTTAGCTAGCTTGTCTTTTGTTTTCTGTGCTATTGTATATTTTGTTTTTGATTATTTGAAAATGTTTATATTACCTCTGGTCTTAGCGTGAGTTCCACACATTAGAATTTGGATTGAAATAGTCACCCTTTTGATATGAATTGAACATTTTTTTTCCAATTACAAAACTTGGTTCAAAGTCTGATAGGTTTCCATGGAAACTTGGAACATTTCCATTTTAGCACGGTGAAAATAAATGTGAGAGAGGTAATTAACTTTGAATTATTTAGTGAAAGAAATTTTATATTCTATTTATTTTTGAAAACACACAATACTAGGAAAAGATTTTCATTTAAAATAAGTTTTTTTTTATTCCAATATGTGGAGATAGAATCACTGTTTTTCAAGCAAAGCATTATGTTTTTCTAAAATTCTGCAAATTCTCCATTGCATTTTGGACCCCCTACCAAAAGCCATCTAAAAATCTGAACATGAACTCGGTTCTCAATGGGGTTAATAGTCTGATATTGAGAGTATATTTCACATTTTCACTGTTATGCTTTGAATGCATAGTATTTGTATTCATTTGTTGCTCTTAATATTGTGGTTTCTTTAAGTATGATTCCAGGACATATCAAATGACATTGTAAGTCTATATAAAAATGCGCATATGAAGGATAACAAAAAGAGCTGGAAATGTTTAATGATCTCATCAATCATTTGTTCTGTTGTAATCCTCTTTCCTGTATCAGTTTCATGAGTAGCTTTAACAAGTTGTCCAAGATAATCACTTCCAAAATCTTCAATTTCTCCAATATTTTTTGCCTTTTCCCTCTTGTTTTCAAGCTCAGCGATGGAATTCTTGATTCTTTTTTCAAGTTTCTCTGCTTCAATCTCATCGTCAGATTTTAATAGCGCACTACATTTAATAGACAAGAATGAAAGATCATCATCAAAATTTGGTAGCATACTGCACAAGTAAAAATATGAGCCCCCTTCAATGTAGCTACTTCCGAATGCTGTCCTGGAAATCACTTCGGTTGTTAACAGCTTGAACTCTTTACACGTGTCGATCTCATCTCCAACGTGATCTTTCCACCTTTCAAGCATCATCTCAACACTTGAACTCATTTCTGGAACCATGCTTTGCATACAAAAAAGCCTTCCACATTATAAGCTATAACCACGTCATCTAAAATTTTAAGCTGCTGCCCCCTCACACAATTTATATACGTACAGTGCAAAACACGAACCATGATTTTTGCTTGCTTTAATACCATGCTAACCATCTAATCTAAAAGCTAAAGTTCTTATAAAGGAGGCAAACTTAGTTATGCTTTGCATTCATATGAAGTTAGTGAAAGTGGATTGGGAAATCTGATCATGCTGATGTTTATGTTAGAGAGTTAAATCATGATATAATTGAGAAAAAATGGAACAATGAAGGATGGATGAAGAAGTCTACACTTGGCCGTGATAATCGGACAGATTAGCTAAAAAAATACTAGTTCCTTGTGTTGGAACTTTTGAAATTTGAAACTGCCCATTTGGCAAGGACAAATTCTTTGATGGATGGATTTCTTGTTTTGTACAAACAAATTTCAAGTCTTTGAGCTTTGTTGAGTGAAGAAGAAGACTTCATATGGGGAAAAAATGACTACGAATAACTGGGGATGATGAATTTCACTACAAATTTTCACTATTCCAGATTTCATAGATTTAACTTTTTCTTGATGTTGGTCTTCTCATGGTCCGTGTTTTTAGCTGGGAATAAGTATTGTCATTGTGTTCAATATTTTGTATAGATTTCATAGATCTAACTTTTTCTTGATGTTGGTCTTCTCATGGTCCTTGTTTTTAGCTGGGAATAAGTATTGTCATTGTGTTCAATATTTTGTATTGATTTATAGGAAATTCTTTTATATTATGTCTTATAGGAAATTGACACTTATAGGTACCGTGGGCACTCCATGTCTGATCCTGGAAGCACATACCGCACACGTGATGAGATCAGTGGCGTGAGATAGGTGGATTAATTGTCAATGTTCTCTTTTGTGGGGGTAAATTGGAAATATTTATGTCTTGAGCCTTTCTTATGAAGTGTTTATTAGTATCTGCTTTTGTGTCCAGGAGTGTGATCCAGTTGAAAGAATTAGGAAGCTTGTTCTATCTCATGATCTAGCCACTGAAAGGAGCTGAAGGTAATGTTAAATTATGTTTTCCTAATATCCCAATTGGCTTTTTGATTGCTTCATGCCTGGATGTCTACACTGCTAAAATAATCAATAATTCTACAATGCTGAACGATTACATCATGCCTAGATGTCTTTGTTAACTCTTAATTTCGGACTAAAGTCCTTTATGAATTCTTAAAATTTGCATATGATTGTATGTAAAAGGATGTTTGGCAATTTTTGGATCAATTAGGAGGGAAGCAACTGAAGCAGATTTCCTTTACAATGGTTTATTATTGTTTAATATGGAGAAGGAAATTAAGCTCAGATAATTGACTGAATATGGAGTAAAGGTCTGTTGCTTACCTGGATTCTACAATACCCCTAGAGGGTTGAATCATATCATTGTAGAAGATTGTGGCTCTCTGTCAGTGTTATTGAACATGAACTACAATGAACCAGTACTTTTTTAGCTGATCTGTCCAGATAGTCATGTAATGCTGAATAAAAAAGCATTCAATAACAAGATTATCCAATTGGATTCACCTATTGCATAAAGGGCTTTATATTGATTTCCAATTATGAGCTAAACCTACTTTTTTAGCTGATCTGTCCTAATGTTGAGTTGCTTCTTGTTTTACAGGGAAAATATGACGTTGTAATGCATGAAAAATATGGTTCAAATGTGTCACAACCTGAAGTAGATATTGAAGCATGGTGTGAAGCGTCTCAAGCTCCTTGTAAAGGTGGTCACTTGTATGGGCTTGATATTCAACGAAAATGTGTATAATTTTTGTATTGACTGATGAAATGGAAGCAAAATTGATCTCATTTTGTGTAACTTTGAACCTTGAAGTAATGGAATGAAAATATTTGTATTTGTTTATTTATGATTTTATTTTATATATTTGATCTTTTTAAATAGTTTTAATTCACATTAGAAATATATTAATATAATAATTAATGTAATTTTTTAAATTGTCAACCAAATTTTCGTTTTTCGACGGAAATAAAAACAGAAGATTCGTAGCTATTTAGAAACAATAAGTTCCGTCAGAAAATTTGTTTGTAGTTAGCGACGGAAACAAAAACGGAAGAGTCGTAGCTATTTTTAGGAACGAGTAATTAAATCGTTGTAAATCACAAACGAATTAGCGACGAAATTTCCGTCACCATTTAGCTACGACCAATTTCGTTGGGAATTAGCGACGTGCCTTCCCGTCGCTATTACCAACGACGAATACAAATTCGTCGCTATGGATTAGCGGCGGGGCTATTGCCGACGAGTGAATTCCGTTTCTGAAAGTTATCACCAACGGATTTGGGGGTTTCAGCGACGGATATTTCCGTCTCTGAAGCCGTAGTTTCTTGTAGTGCAAGTCTAAGTATCGAAATTAGTGAGTTCATGAGGAGAAAATCATAATTAGGTAGGAGTATTTGTTGATTTAGTCTTTACCAATTGGAATAATACAGAATATGATTAGTACCCAAAACACTCATTGAACTCTACTTTGACCATTAATTTCCACCCATTCAATATTTGCTTCTCTTTTTAGGTTATAATTCTAATGATCATAACTACATGGCCAAGTGGAAAACATGAAACCCATATTTTAATTTTAAACATGGATATTATGTGCATGGATGGAAAGTCCAGAATGATACAGAAATACCACCTTTTCTTTTGTTGAGTGATGAATACACGACAATAATTAAATTGAATACACGGTTTTAGTTAGTTACAACTGTAGTCAATATATCAAGTTTACAATCCATACTAGAAATTTAAACTTTGGAGAAAAAGATACATAAGAGGTAAGGAATATACAAATTCAAGTCCAAATACCATAAATAGATGGCGAAGTAATTTTCCAGACATAAACTAAGTTTCCCGAATTCAAACCGCCGTAGTTTACAAAAATGACAATGTCATAATCTACACTTCACTAGATCGCAAAATTTCAAGTTTCGATGATAGATAACTCGTAAGGAAACATTTTCCAAGTATAATTACTCATAAACATGCTATACAGAAAATCACAACTGAATTTCAAAATCATGGGCAGATTCTAGAAAAACTGGATAGTTTAATAAAATAGATTTAATTTATTAAAGTCATTTGAAAATTTTTGGCAACATAAAATCATCAAATATTACTAAATATCTAGATTTAACATGAAAATAAAGCTTGAATAATTAGCAGCATAAAGTTACTTGTCGACTTTTATTTCACGCAAGTGTACGGATCGTAACAGGTAATAAAATGGACGTATGAGTCAAATATTAACAATTGATTCAATTATTCCTAACTTGAATTCCATCGAAAACAAATAAAGTAGTTATTTTTTTTTCTCTATTTTAAATATACTAAGACATTAAAAGTGACTTTTTTATATGATTGTTTAATTGTTAGAATTCATGATTTTACCATAGCTATCCCCTTAATCTCAATCTGTTTATTCAATTGATTATGTTTACCCGATTGAATTCTTCTAACATATTCAATTTACCTTTCTCGAGTTCTCATTCAATATATTTAATTAAGTCAATTCCACATATTTATGTGAATCCAAATATACATTTGTTTAACGCATTAAATTTCTAAGAATTCATATAACAATCGCATTAATCAACATAAGTATCTCTATGTTTTATATTATTTTTTTATTTTTACTACATCATCTAAACAAATAATCCGCATCTTTACGTAATTATTGCTCACAAAATCAATGAATTGATGGCCAATTAATCTAATCATTAAGAATAGAAGTAAAAATAATTCACAAAATCAATTGAAGATTTAAAACTTTTAATCAAAATTAAGGTTCAAAACTAGGTTACAATTATTATCCTAACTAACTAATTAATTACACATCATGGGAAAATAAAAATACAAAAAGAAAATAAAGTACATCACCTGGTATTAAGGAAAAAAAGAAAAGATCAAGATTTTGGTCCAAGATTCCTCCTTCTTGTTGTAAAATTTTGAGACCCTAGCTTCTTGATTTATATCTTAATTTTCCCTCTTCTCGCTTGAATAATACATGTACAATGAAGCCCCAAGCCTAAACTTGAATGTATGTGAGGTGGCAATCGAGTTGAGTAGCTTGTCGGCTCGCCCGCTAGGCTCGTACTGTAGCGACCCACGAGCCGCTAGGGCTCGCCAAAAAACGAGCACGAGCCTGCTCGGCTCGTTTTTTACGAGCGACTAGTCCAATTTTTTTTTTTCCCCCTTTTTAATAGAAGGATAGTTACAAAAAAAAAATTCAAATCTCACGAGCCGAGCCGCTCGGCTCGTGAGAGACAAGCTTGTGGGTCGAGCCGAGCTCGCCCACAAGCAACGAGCCGAGCAAAAGGTCGGCTCGTTTTGTAACGAGCCACGAGCTCGGTTCGGTTCGGCTCGGCTCGTTGTCACCTCTAATGTGTATAATGAAACTCTACAAGCATCTTTAATTGTTGGACTAACGTATATATTTCTGGAACAAGATTTAGGTAAAATCCTTATTCAACTTGATTTTCACGAAAGAGTTCAGATTGGTTTCTACCAAAAAGTTTAAGAAATAAAAGGAAACAAATCGTTTTTCAATTGGACTCATTTTCTCAAGTGACTTTAGTTATTTATTTTCTAATAATGTAATTAAGTCATCTTCATTCTAAAGTAATTTCTAATTGACATGAAGCAAGTTTTGAAGTTTGCAATTGAGTCGTCAAACTTTTCAAATGTCGAATTTAACTCCTAATTTTTTTTTATTTTTTTTTACCAAATGCTCCATTAATACTTTCAATTGATGTTTTACAATTCAGTAAATCATCAATTGTTTCAAATTAACTTCATTTAATATCTAAATATCCACTTTTCATAAAAAATGTATTCAAGTTGGGATTTTCCTATTATTAACATAATTTAAACATATTAAGTGGATAATCACCCAGTTTATTTAAAATTAAATAAAAATAGAAGCCCAAATAATCACATAAAATGAACTTATCAAATGTCCTCAAACTCAAACTCTTTTGCATCCCCAGCAAGACTATATACTAAACCCATGAGCAAACAAACAAAAATATAATTGCATCAGATAACTTTGTTGAAAGCACATCAAGTATTTAAGTCGTTAGTTACTTCACAAAAATAATAATAATAATAATAAAAAATATTATAAGTAGGGCAACTAAAGCTAATCCTTTACTTGGTCAATGCTTAATCGATAAGTCTATGCATAGTCAATCATATTATCAAGAATTTCAAAATTAGTTATTTCTATACCCTTAATAGTCAAATATTTTCTCACTCTCTCGTGGGATGCACACCCCCAAACTTGTTTTTCAATCATATTCCGAAGGTGTTTATTCTAAGGTTGATTATACAACGCTCTTCTCCTTTCATGCTCGAGTTAGGTTGGATTTCACCAATAAAAGTCACTATCTCAATACTGATGATTCTCCTTAAATTTGAATTCTCAACCTCCAAGTTTCAATTGGGATATTAACCCTCACCAAAAGTCTAAATTCTAAATTAAATATCCAAGGTTTAGCTAGACAGAAACAGTGCTTGTAGTTGTTTTGTCAATGCCTTAACACACTTTGGTGTGTATTTTATTTTATTTTAATTTTTTTGTGTCCCATCTTCTATTTCTGGGATCTTTTCTTTAACTCTCAAAGGTAGTTTTCACTCTATGCTGTGACAACCTTCTTTCTTAGTGGATCATCTCCTAAACATTGGTGACGAATAGAGTGAGATTACTTGAAACTAACTTCACACAACATTGTAGGTAACTTTTTTCCTATGTGTCACGGCTAGTGCAATGCCTTTTTTTTTTCTTTTTTTGAATATGTAATTGAAATCAAACCCCTAGTAGATTATTACTACCTAGTCTCTACTTGTTAGTAAAAAATATTCCACACAAATATTAAACACGAATAGAATCAACAAATATCTAAATAACTCCCAACGTTGGATCAACCCTTCAAAACTTTCAATAGGTTAGTGGTTGGGCTACATATTGTGATCTTGGTTTATAAAGACCTAAGTTCATTCAACATATTCTATAAATGTAACCAATTCAAAAATACATAATAATTGTCGTAACTATTGTGCTCAATATAACACGATCGAACATGAACAAATATCGAATTAGCAAAAAAAATCCCATCACCTATTTACATTTTACGAAACATAAACAATTCCAAATGATTTCAATTAGTCGGCAAGGCTATCCAACAAAAACACACATAAAAAAAATTAGACCTTTTCTTTTTCAGTTTTTTTTCAACACTTTTTTCCTTTTAACGTATCACACAAAAAAGGAAATAAAACTAACTAATTAATCTACGCCCCCAAACTTAAAATACACATTGTCCTCAATGTGTGCACAAATAGGCTTAAAGAATGGTTAGTAATATTCACCGTGTATATGATGTTTCTTTTAGATCTTCCTTCTAAATCTTTCTTTACTCTTTTTCTAAATTATTTCCATTATGTTTGAAAACAAACAAGAAAAATAATTATCATTACATTCATACGCAAATTTATGCTAATTTAATTCGGAATGAGGAGTGCAAACTAGTTTTGATCTAAAATTATTATTTATTTATTTTTACACGGGGGTGGGGTGGCGTCCCGATGCCTGGGATATGGTGCCGCAATTCCACGCTTCTACTTCCTGCTCCGCTACCATGTGAGATGCAAAGGGAAGCAGTACTCGAGAAGCTGCTAGTAGCAACGAAGACGACAACATTGACGAGTTGCCGCCAACAAACTCTCGACGATCGACCTCAGGCGAGCAATGACTAGTGAGCGTCTTTCTCTTTCATTGTTCTGTCGTTCTCTTTTTTTCTTATGGTTTTGGTGTTATTTTTTTATTTATGAGTTATGAATCATGATTTATGTTCTATGAATTAATTGGGAGTTTGGCATTCAAATGAGATTTGTGAATCTGTGATTTGAGATAAATAATTTATGTTGTATGATTTATAAGTTATAATTTATGAGTTTTGATTTGTAGTTTGGGAATTTATGTTTAGGAAACTAGGATAAGTGAAAAAAAGTCAATTTATAAGATGTTGGGCTCAATGCAACCATGTGTACTCTTTTTTTAATCAATTCTAATTAAAAAATAAATTTGGGTATTTTAAAAATTATGGAACAATTTTTTCAACTGAAACAAAAGTCCATACCTATTTCTTCTAGTTCTAGTGGTGCATCTATTCCCGCCACTGCTTCTAATCTCGGCATACGCCCCCCTTTGAGTCATGTGATCCTAAAATCAAAGATGATGTTAGAATGACATACTTAGAGAAAGGTGCTTGTCAACCATATGGACACAAATTTCCAAGAATGCCGATTAATAGGTCTTTTCGAAAATAGTGATTCTCGGAATTTTATTGGTTAGAGTACATTGTAGAAAAGGATCAAGCATATTGTTTGTATTACTACTTGTTCAAACCCAATAGAGGGGGTCAAGGGGTGGATATATATTCACTAAGACCGGCTTTAGGGATTAGAAGCACAAAAAAATACTGAAAGATCATGTCGGTCTCTTTGATAGTACTCATAATCAATCTTTCGCAAAGAGTACCAACTTGATGAATCAAAAGCAAAGTATATCATATGTTATTTCTAGTCATAGTAGTAGTCAACAAAAAAGTTATAGGGCGAGGTTGATTGTGGTACTAGATTGTACTATATTTCTCTTGATGCAAGGATTGTCATTTCATGGTCATGATGAATCGAAAGTCTCTAAATAGAGGAAATCTAATTAAACTACTAGATTGATATACAATTCATTGTGACGAAGTTAAACAAATAGTATTCAGTAATGCTATTTGAAAATGACCAAATGACTTCACCAAATATTCATAAGGAATTAGTTAATTGTTGTGACGTAGAGACAATAAAGGTTACTATCAATGAGATGGGTGATTCTTTGTTTTCAATTTTGATTGATGAGGCCCGTGATAATTCTATAAAAGAATAAATGACAGTTGTTTCGAGGTTTGTTGACAAAAGTGAGCAAGTGAAGGAGCTTTTTTGGGCATTTTCCATGTCACCGATACTTCTACCTAATCACTGAAGGATGCCATTGATGTAATGTTTTCTACACACAAGTTGAGCATATATATCCTGAGACGTCAAGGTTATAATGCAGCAAGCAATATGTCGGTGAACTCAATGGCTTGAAAGCTTTAATTTTAATTTTAAGAGAGAACTCATATGCTATGTATGTTCATTGCTTTGCTTACGAACTTCAGTTGACAGTTGTTTTTGTGGCACATAGGAATGATATGCTAGATAATTTAAGAGAAGATTAATGTTGGGGAACCTTATGGTAGAAGTGGTAAGTTTCTAGAAATGAGTTTGGCACACTCGATGATAATAGATGGGGCTCACATCTATTAACAATTATTCATGTTATTAATATGTTTAATACTATCATATATGTTCTTGATGATATATTGAAGATGTCATAAATTCAGATTAGAGATCAATGGCCACAAAACAGATGAACACTATGCAAGATTTTGAGCTTGTGTTCAATCTCCACTTTATGTTTGAAACTCAAACAATTACATACAACATTTGCAAGCCTTACGAAAAATGATCAGGATATTTAAAATGCGATGAAGTTTTTGAATGTGTGTAAGTATGCATTACAGAACATGAGAGACAATTGTTGGGATAATTTGTTGAGTATGGTAATTGAATTTTGTTTTGGTAGACATATTTTAGTGTCCAATATGGAGGATATGGTAGTACTGAGAGGTTGACCTAGGAGTGCAGCTCAGCAGGTGACCTCTTATCATTGCTTTTATGTTGATTTGTACTATCATGAGATAGACTTAATCTTGCAAAAGTTGAATGATTTTTTTCCCCAGAGACAACTACTGAGCTCTTTACTTGCATTTCATGTTTAAGTTCAAGAGATTCCTTTGGCAACTTTTGATAGGGCTAAATTACCTCGCTTTGCTCATTTCTATCATTTTGACTTCAATATTGAAGTGATGTTATTACTTCGACATCAACTTGACAAGTTTCTTATGCTTGTGAGAATGGACGGAGCTTTCTTTAACCTCAATAGCATATCTTGTATAGCTTTGAAGTTCGTTGAAGCAAGTTCTTGTTATTCTCCATTGGCTTATAGAGTGATTACCTTAGTTTTTATATTACGTGTGTGGCAATTGCAAGCATTGAAAGGATATTATGTGCTATGAATCTAATCAAGAGCGACTTGCGCAACAAAATGAAAGATGGCTGGTTGAATGATAAGTTGGTGATTTATATGGAGAACTAGATTTTTGAAAAAATTGAGAATGAGACAATATTATAACATTTTTAAACACATGAGACCCCATCGAATGCAATTGTCAATGTCCGCACTAGCTGAACTTGATTGTCGACGGTCAACGGTGAATAATCAATGTTTGTCATAGCTGAACATAGATCCTAGATTCGCCACTGATGGTAGTGGCAACGAGCCAGTTCAACCACAGAGGTAGCGATAGGAACTAGAAGATATGGAGAAGGAATTGATTTTTATGTTGAATCATTTAATTTAGTAGAAGATGAGGTTAAGTTGTGATTTTTTATTTTTTTGTACATCAATTTTAAATGGGTAATATGCAAAGAAAATATAGTTTTGTATCGATAAACTTGATGAGCAAAGCAACTGAAAAAGAGAAACGTTTACGACACTATGCCTCTCTTCATTTACGAGCAATGGTGGAATTAAGGATGTCAATTTGGCTCGTCGGCTCGAGAGGCGCATGACTTGGCTTGAGAAAAGCCTAAAAGGGTCTGGCTCGTGGCTCGAAAGAGCCGAGGCCCATTTTGGAACTTCAACTCGAACCCGAGCCAACTTGTAACAAACCGAAGCCTTAAAAAAAACAAATAAAAAATAGCTACATGTAGCTATTTGCACGTGATCTACTAAAATGAAATATTTTATTCATGTATATATTTGTACGTGATCTACTAAAACAAAATATTTTATTCATATACAATTTTAAGTTCACATACGTTGATAGTAGTCAGTCCCAAACCCGAAAAAATGGGGAAAGTTGTAACTTTTATTTAATCTATATTCTATATAAATTATACAAATTTTAAATTCTTTAAAAAAATGTTAAATTTATCAATAATATTTTTTTAAAAAAAGAAGTGAGCTGGCTCGACTTGGGTCGAGTCTAAATTTTTTGGCCGACCTTTTCGGGCAAAAAAAAATTCAAATCATTTTTACTCAATTCGAGCCTGAGTTTCGAGTTTTGGTTCGACTCATTGACAGGTGGAATCCAATACAGTCCTGACCATTTTTTAAGTATTGGGCTTTCCAATTGACCCAGCCCAAGAGAAAATTGAAACTAGAGAGGAAAATTAAACTCAACCAATTCCCCAAATCCAACCCCAACATTTCATCCTCGTGCTTGATGGCTCTCTCTGGCTGCGACTTTCTCACTCTCAGGCCATCTCTAGCACTACACCAAATTTTGCACAATTTTGCACCAAACTAAAATTCAACTCCAATCATTACACCAAATGAACAGTGTTTAATCATTTTCTTCTATTTTTTTCTTCTTAATAATTTATTTATTCGGAATATTAATTATTTATTCATTTTAGAAATATATAAATTACTAAATAAATAATTATGCGAAATTAAGGAAAATATTAAATTCATTAAATAAATATATTATTAAAACATGGTACAATTAAAATATATTAAATTGCTAAATATGAAGTCGAAATATCATTGCAATTTAATTATCGAAATTCGTATATTATTCCCACAAATGATCGATTAATGCATTTCGTGTTAGATATAAAACCCTAACAATAATTTTTTTTAATAGAACTTGTTTAATGTAGGTATGTTGTTATTATAAAATATTTTATGTTAACTATAAATAATTGTGTTAGTTATATTTTAAATTTGTTTATTCTTATTTTAATTAATTCAGTAATTATTATTTTTAACATTTCAAATTTAATTTAAATGCAAATAATAATACTAAAAAACAAAAATAATAATAATAATTGTAATACAAATTATATAACTAAAATGACACAAATACCCTCCAAACAAACTTTTGGCAAAGTGAATGGAGGGCAAAATTGACTTTGCACTATTTTGGAAAAATGGTGCAAAAGTGAATAGTATCCCAATACTATTCACTTTTGCACCATTTTTCCAAAATGGTGCAAAAGATGGTGCTCCATTGGAGACCCTTTGCACCAAAATTTGATGCATTTTGGTGCAAAGGGGTCTCCATTGGAGATGGTCTCAAGTCTTAAAGTATCTACCTGCTCACATTTCGTAGGGTACCAGCACTAAGGTCTCAGGGATGGTCAGGGCATCATCATACATCGACAGAAGAAGAAGGTACTATAACATCTGATTTGATTTTTTACCGATTAGTAAAAATTAGTAGAAAGGAAAAACGGGGGAGTTGAATTTCTTATCAATTGTGTTCTTCTTGAGTAGAAATTCGGTTAAGAACAATTTTAAATTCTGTTAAGATTATAATATCGAAAAGCAACTCAGGTTTTTCTTGGAAATTATTTTCATCTACGAGTGCTGATATTTTTTTTTTTATGCTTTTGGTGTGAATTCGTCAACTTTGTTTAGAGTTGACATAATATCCTATGGGCTTGATTAACGAGGAAATACGAGGAAAGAGCCTATTACTAACCCATATTTCCACTTTGTCGTTTACCAGAAATAGAATAAAGAAAAAACGAAAAAGTTAAAATACTTTACACAAGAAAAAGTCAAAAATACCCCTTGGAGAAAAGCAATACTCTCACAGCTAACCGTCCCAAATTGACGACGAACTCACCGCGCCGACAACCACAAAGACGAACCCGTCACCGGCAAAAGAGAAGGTTAGTTTTTGTGATTAAAATAGGGGTTTTTATATAAAGAATTTGAATGATTTTTAATTTTTCTTTCGCTTATTTGTTCATATATATGTAGATCAACTTGAGTATTAGTGATTGTGGAGAAAATTTGATGTTTTTAGATGTTAATCACTCGTTATTCGAGCTCTCCATCGCCAAACATGGCGATTTCTGTCGATAGAAAGTTAGCTGCTTATTAACAGCCGGCTTGCTGTCAAAACCTGGTCAACCCGTTAGTTGACCTGGCAAAAGACATTTGGGCCGGCCCACGTGGTTTTTTTAATTTTTTTTAATAATTTAATATTTCGAATATTAAATTTTTTTATTCTGTATTTAATTTTTAAATTTCATTTTTTCTTATTTTTTCCTTTTAATATTTTAATTAATTTAAAATTCTTTAGTTAAATATTATTTGTAAACTAATCTTTATTTTTTTAAAAATTTAATCAAATAATATTTATATTGTTTACTTACCTTCAATATTCTCCGGTTTTTTTAATTTTTATATGTATAATTAAATAAATAATTTCAATTTGATCATTATCGAAATGAAATATTCTATTTTTAAAAATTACCAAATTCTTATTTTTTTCCTTTTAATATTCATATTTTTGTTAATTTAAAATTATTTAATTAAATATTATTTGTAAACTAATCTTTAATTTTTTAAATTTTAATTTAATAATATTTATATTGTTTACTTAAATTTCATATTTTCCTGTTGTTTTCATTTTTTAAATGTATAATTAAATAATTAATTTCAAATTGATAATTACGAAAATTAAATATTCTTTTTTAACAAATTAGTAATTTTTTTTTCCTCTCAATTTTGTAATTAATTTAAAGTTATTTAATTAAATATTCGTTGTAAATAAATCTTTTATTTTTTTTCAAATTTAATTATATAATATTTATATCCTTTACTTAGTTTTAATATTTCCCTTTGTTTAAGTTTTTTATATATATAATTAAATAAAGAATTTTACATTAATAATTACCAAAGTGAAATATTCTTTTTAACGAAATTTGCAAATTCTTTTTTTCCTTTTTTATTAAATTCTTTCTTCAGTGTAGTTGTTATAATTTTGTTCACTTAATTTTCTGAGATTATGTTGTATATCATTATCTTATGTTTGATGTGCTAATATTTAAATTTTTGCAGCATGAAGTACCACTTGGATGTGACTTTGAGACAGATGCCGGGTAAAGTTTCCTGGAATGGTAACTTTGGTTGTTACACTGCCGTATTGGAGCTGCTGGATGAGCAACATGCTATGCCAGACCTTTCTTTGGCCTCTATACGAGTCAAAAGCTATACAGTTCTCGGGGCAGATCATTGATGCCCTACTGTGTCGGTTGCTAAGTCCAGTCGACTGCGATGCCCTCCACTTCAACCTTGGGGGCAAAGTCGTCAGTTTCTCTATGTTTGAGTTTGCCCTAATTACTGGATTGGAGATTACGGGCGATGATGCAACTCATGCCAGTACTCAGAGAGGCAACATGCTGTATGACGCTTACTTCTAGGGATAGGGGACGGTGTTTCTACCGCAGTTGATGGATGCGATCAACGGGTGTGACCATATGTTAGATAGACTGAAACTCGGACTGGTCTACATTCTTGAGAGCATGTTTCGATGTCACCATAGGAAGACGATGATCGACCTCTTCCATTTAAGGATCTTTGACGATCTTGATGTCTTTAGTACATATCCGTGGGGCTGGAGATGTTTCGAGGACAAGGTGCACATTTTCACCAGATCACACCCAAAGCTGAAGGGGACCATGCGTAAGTACGATACATATGGATTGCCCCTTGTAGTGCAGGAAAATGTTTGACATAATTAACGTTAAAATATTGTTTATAATAAATATGAATATAATAATTGTGCAGATCTGTGCGTATGAATAGAATATTTCATTTCGATAATTATCAAATTGAAATTATTTACGAGGCTGGGGGAGACACGCTGCCCTCGGATGCATCATTGGCAAGCTTCCCAAGTAGTGGGATGTCCAACTGACAAACAGTTATTTGCTCTCCTCGACGACTCTCGGGTGAGTTAATAAATTTGCGATTTATGTTGTGTGTAACTTCAAAATCTGATTACATGATTTTCAACTAGTCAAAATGTGGATATGTTAGCTTGAAGTCATAACTGAGTTGATGTCGTCGATAGAGGAAGAGATTGTGGTTTTGTAAGTGAATTAGCTGCTCCGCACAATGAAAACGATCGGGTGTCCGATTCTATCATGGACCGAGATGAGGTATGTGAATTGAATATAATTTATTGATTACAGTTTGTATGCGTTAGCTAATTTCATTAAAAAAAATATTTTTTAATGTTCCCATTTTTGTAGGAGTGCGGTTCAGTTGATCGACGATCACATCGGTCGAGGGCATCATTGTCGTCGATGGTATCACAGTCGCTAGGTGGATCACATCCGACGAAGTCTCATTCTCCCCCATCCACTCACCTACCCCATGGATCTCCTGTACGTGGTCGAGGCTGTATTCCGTTGATTTTCATGATCACCTGACTAAATTTAAAGCGGGGGAGGGAGGTAGGGAGACTAGGACAAGAGTTGATAGGAAGGGTCGACGATCAGTACGACCGACTGACAGAGCAGATGAACGAGAAGCAGCGAGAGTTGATAGGAAGGGCCGACGATTTATCTAATGAAGTTGGAGTTCTACGTCGCCACTGTTAGCCCAAGAATAACTAACCAAGAGGGGGGTGAATTGATTTTTGAAACTTTTTCGACACTTAGTCTCAAAACTATTCAATATACAAGATATACATACAAAGTGTAATATAACAAGTAAATATGCAAATACGATAACTTAATTCAAGTATGGATATAGCACAATATAAATAGTAATGTAAAGTAAAGTACAATAATGTAAAGATAACCAACCAATTTTATGGGGTTTGATACACAATATGCTCTACGTCCCCGTTACCAAGCTCTCTGTCATGAGCGAGGCCAAATGCACTATAATGGTAACTTACAACAAGGAGTACCGATCTTTAAGTGACTTACAACAATGAGCACTTATCCTTAGGTGACTTACAACAAAGAGCACATACCCTTAAGTGACTAACAACAAGGAGCATTTATCTTTAGGTGACTTACAATAAAGAGCGTCTATCCTTACAATTGAGTTTTCACAAGGCTCTCGAAACCGTCAAAATGTAAGCGATAATTTTACAATTGAAGAAACTCTCTTAACCATGATATAATCAAGTTAAGTATTAGAGAGTTAGGTAAACACTTCAATAGATAGCAAATAATAAAGTTCAAGTATTTTTGTTGTAAACTTTGATGAATGGTGGATGATGAAATAGTTTGAATATTTGTATCAAAATTTTTCAACCAATGATCTCTCTTAACAAATAATACAAGTTAAGTATGAAGATAGATTTTACACTTTAATGAAAATTTTGGCAAAAAAAAACTTTTTATCAAGAATGAAGAATAGATGAGATTGTGAAAGTTTCTTTGCAAAAAGAATTCTTGATGAACTAGATAAAAATTAGTTTGATCAATCAATAAATTCTTTATAATAAATGAAATAGAATTTATACTCAAATAATCTCAATGATTTTCAATAAATAAGCTCTCTAAATATCTCTTATAAGTGTTGGAATTGAATGGAAAAGAGATAGGTATTTATAGAGCAAGAAAAAAAAAGTTACTGGAACTTTCTGAAGCATGAACAGTAACTTTTGGTTGACCCAAAGTTGACTTTTTTTTTTTTAAGGAAAATTGCTTTTTCAAAATGTTTCATATTATGAATGAAAAGCATTTTTATGCAAGTGATGAATTATGTTTTTAAAAGTTTCTTTTTCAAGTTTATTTGTTTGATTCAAACTTGGATTAAGGTTGTTTATTCTTACAAACTATTTGCCTTTGAAAGCTTTCAAGAACTTATTTCGGTGATGGCAAATATCGTTTGAGGATAGCAATTTCTAATCGTGTTCAAGCTTTCCATTTTGATGGATTCTTGTTACTAGGTTTTTCTTTGTTCTTCATCAATTTTTCACAACAATCTCAAACGGTAGTCTTAATATAGAGAACGAGACAATAATGGCTACAATAAAGATGATGAATCAAGACCTTATGAGATTTGGTATATTCAACTAGTCGAATTTTACAAGATGGAAAGACAAATTGAAGCTTCTTTTCACAACTTTGAAGATCTACATATTTGATCTAAAATTGAAACCATTGTCAAAATCAACCCCGAATGACACCGATGAAACAAAGGATGGAAACGAAGAAGAGACAAGAAGATAAATTGATATGTAGAGGATGTATTCTAAACACTCTTTCTAATTGTCTCTGTGATCTCTATATAAACAACACCTCGACAATAGAGATACGAAAATCATTGGAAAACAAATAAAAGGTCGAGGAGAAAGGTATCAAGAAGTTTCTTATTTTTAAGTATTTCGATTTCAAATTTTTGGAAAACTTACCTTTGTTAGGACAAGTCCACGAGTTGTAAATTATTGTCATTAAAATGAAGGCCGTTGAGATTGATCTTCTCGAAAACTTTCAAGTTGATGCAATCATTGTGAAATTGTCATCTTCATGAAAGGGTTATAGGAAGAAAATTCTTTACAATTCCTAAGATTATTCTTTGGAAGAGATTCAAAATTGTCCTCGTATTGAGGAAAAGTCAATGGCACGAGATGGAAATGAATATTCTCATGAGAGCACTTTCAAAACCCACGTCATAGACCAACTAAACAAATACAACAAAGATTCCAAGAATAGTAAATCCTCAAACTCCAACAAAGACCAATGAAAACCATGGTACGAGAGTTAGCTAGTACAAGGATCCGTTGATCGTGGAGGAATTACCAATGACAATGTCAAGAGCAAAAAAGGTGAAGGAAGCTATGGGATTACTTGATCGAGCTATAGTTGACAAAACATTGATCACAAGAAGTAAATAAATAAGTTTCATGTTGGATTTGGAAGAAGAAACAAGATGGATCAACTTGGTTCAAGTAGCGGACGAGAGAGCTGAAAAGAGTAACTATGCGACCACATAGTATTCCTAGGGATGCGACCGCATGCCTTTATATCGAGAATCGGAGTTGCACATTTGGATTAACTATGCGACCACATGTCCATACACTACGCGGCCACATAGCACAAATCTGGGGTGAATTTTTAATTTTTGGAAAGAATCTTAGTTTATTTAAAACTCTAGTTTTATGGTAATTCTTGATATTTAAAATATTAGTTCAGTTTTTAGTTAGATTTTATGAGTTTCATATAAATAGAACTCATTCCATTCATTGTAATAACACACAAAATTTTGAGAGATATTATTGCGAGGCATATTGCTTTCAACTCGTTTTTCATTGAATTAATTCCGAACTTATCAAGAATTAAATTCTTGTGACGTTCAACAATTTAAGTAAGGTTTATAAGTTTTGTGATCACATGGTCAAGATATTGTTGGCAATTATTTTGGTTCTTTGGTTCAATAATTAATTAGGCCGAACTTTTCAAACGCTGATTCTTTGACTTTCTTAGATTTGATCTAATCCGTTGTAGGTTTTGTAACTTCAATTGCTAGATGGGTTCACATAAAAAACAATAAAGACAACAAGAAGAAATTCAAAGTCCATTGTCATGTACAGCAAACCTGGACGTTATGCTCGAGATTGCAAACAACCAACATAAGATGGTAAAGTAAACTTCATTAACATTTTTTTTATCGTGAGCATTGTAAATTCAGTCAAAGGAAATATTCAAGAATGGTGGTATGATACTTGTTCCATCATACATGTGTGTTACAATAGATTCCTTTTCAAAAGCTATCAAGAGGTGGATGATGCACATATTCAAATAGGAAATGAAGTTCAATCCAAGGTTGTTGGCAAAGGAAGCATAGACTTACAATTCACATCCGATAAGAAGCTTACATTAATAAATGCTTTGCATGTACCGGATATGAATAGAAACCTTGTAAGTGATGATTTGTTGGAAAATCGAGAATTAAGTCTACTTATGAGTCGGATAAACTTATAACCCCTTGGAATGCTATATCATTACAATATATAAAAGAGAAGAGTTGGTTACTATTCATAAGGCATCATCATTACCTCATGCCGATGTCCTATATACGTATATAAATTATTTATTGTTCTAATTTTATTTATTTCTTGATACCTTTTGACAGATAAACCTATTTTAGTTTGGTTGAAACCCTTCTTATAGAAAATGACATCCAAACATAACTGAAACTCTGCTTTAAAATATCCTGGAATTTGACCAACATTAATTCTTTATTCCACGTAAATTTGACATCATTTTCATTTGTATTTGCATTTCCTTATCTATCTACCACAAACGCTCTCTGTCTCTCTCTGTACAGCAAAAAGGAAACATTATTTTTTGCTTTCTCTCGATCTTTCTTCTCTCTCTTACAGAGACATACGTCTATATATATCTCCTGATAATAGGACTTTTTCCTTCTCTCTTTTTTATTATAATTGTTAGCTGTATGATGAAGATGTTTTTAGTGGGAACCGTTTGTTATGAACTTTGGTTTCTATTTCTATTTTTCTCTCATTTGTGATGCCAAACAAAAGTTCTACGTTTGTGAATCAACGCAAGTTTATATTTATGCATAGATATGTTGCCTAGATCTGTAAGTTTTGTAAGGAATAATAGTGTTGCAAGGATTGTTATGCTCTTTTCAAAAGTCAGCAATCTAGATTGGGGCTGTATAGAAAAGTAAAATCATCCATTAGTGAAGGAGGAGATTGTAGAATATTAATCAATATTACATAGAAAGGAAATTCTTAATTAACGAACTTTTATGGATTTAAATTTTCAATAACTTTATAAATACTTGATTTTTCTTGGAGATCTATGAAGATAACTGGATAACAGGTAGAGAAGCCCAAAAAAATGAAATTTAGGAGCTTGCTAGATAATCATAAAAAAGAAGAGCTTGAGAATGAAAAGAAAAATACAAGAGAAGACGAAAATAATGCTACCCTGTGTTTGGTCCCTAAAAAACACCCGATGCCCATTTGCACACTATTTTTGAAGGGTAAAGTTTCAATCCAACAAGCAGGAAAGAAAGCTCAAGAAAAAAAAAATCAAAAATAAATATTATTATATCACATAAAGTTCAAAGAGAGTAACCTATACAGGAAACGAAGTTTCTAGAGCTTGCCTAATGTGTCAAGAATTTGGCCATTCTGGTTGTTTATATAGAAATCCAAGCTCACCAAGTTTATCAAGTTTCCAAGCTCATATGAACTTTTTCCACTAATATTGTTATTATACAATCACTGCCAGGGGCGGAGCTAGGATTCTTGCTCCGGGGGGGGGGCACAACTTATCGATGTTGAACGTCGAGTTTTTGTCATAAATGTAACGATAATATAAAACAATAATACGACAATATTAAAAATAACATAGTTTATAAATTACACTCGTTCCTTTCGAGTTTTCATATTTTGATATCGTTGTACAATAATTTCATTATCGAGCTTCAAAAATATATCTTTCTCTACATAAACAATTGTGCTATCATTCATCCGTTGATCACCCATCAATTACACAATCTATCCTTTACAATGCTCGTTGTAGAAAACACTCTCTCCACAGTAGCAGTAGCAACCGGTAGAATCAATGCTAAAGTCAAAAGCTTGTAAACCAATGAATATACCATATTTTTCTTTGTCAGAACCAACTTTTCTGCAAGATCACCAAGGTCGTTCAACCCTTCAAACTCTTTGTTAGAGCGCATGTCAAAAATATAAGTTCCAAGTTGATCATGAAGTACAACGAGATCTAAAGCAAAGAAATCTAATGGATACAGCTCAGCAAGTCGAATCAAACTTTTCTTTTCAAAAGAAGAAAATGAATCTTGTGGACATAAACAAGCTACACACATGAATAACTCTGTATTTAACTCCGAGAAATGATCATTTAATTCTTGGAGTTGAAGATCGATGATAGAGTAGAACAAATCTACCTGATAGTGATGTAAATTTGTAAGTTCTGGAGGATTACGTTGTGGGCGACCACGAAATGCACGACATACAAACATATTATCCATGTTGGGTATATCAATGTAATGTTGTTGATAGAAAGAACACACTTCTTCCCAAAATGAGTCTCACCCTTCATCTCTCATTATTTGTAGTCGTTGTTTACATAACTTCACCAATTGCATTGCATTCACAATGTCTTGATCTTTTCGTTGTAATGCGTTTGACAGTTCATTTGAAATCCCCAACACATTTCTCATCAATTGTAAATTAAATGCAAAATCAAATGCCTGTATCGACTCCAATAAATTTGTCACATCGGATCTTTGGTCACAAGAACAAGAGTCATCTTCAACAATCGTTGCAAGTACATCAACAGAAGAGAACATGACAAGTAAGCTAACCAATGAATTATAATGTGAAACCCATCGCGTATCACCAGCACGTTGAAGTGTTGTTTCTTGATTAAGTCACCGTCACTTAAAATCTCACCCTTCTCCAATGCCTCAACAATAAAGTCTGATTGCTTCTCTCGAAGAAGATCACAACGTTTAGAAGATGCTCCAACAGTATTTACCATATCACCGACTACACAAAAGAAGTTAGTAATATGAATATTCTTCTTCGCAACAGTTACAAGAGCTAGTTGTAGTTGATGAGCAAAATAGTGAATGTAAAAAGCACATGGATTTTCTTTTAAAATGAGTGCTTTTAGACCATTAAATTTACCTTGCATATTACTTGCCCCATCATAACTTTGTCCTCTCAATCTAGATATGCTCAAGTTATATCTAGAAAACACATTATCAATTGCAGCCTTCTGTGATAGAGCAGTGGTACTTGTGACATGTTCAATCCCTATGAAGCGTTCTTTTACATGCCCACTTTTATCTAAATAACATATTACAATTGACATTTGCTCCTTCATTGCCACATCACGAGATTCATCAACTAGAATAGAAAATAATGAGTCGCTAATATCTTTGATAATAACATTGATTGTCTCAACGGCACAAGCATTTACTATATCCTTTTGAACATCAGGTGATGTCAATTTGCAATTTTGAGTAGCATTTCCAAATGTCACAACTTTAACATCTTCATTATGAGCAGCCAAAAATTCTAATTGGACTAAGAAATTGCCTGGATTGAGAGAATCAGGGGACTCGTCATGTCCCCGAAATGAGTGCCCTTGTCGCAATAAAACTCGAACACAATCAATAGATGCATTAAGACGAGTAACATATGCACTTCGTACTTGTTCTGACTGTTTGTGCAAAACTGATTGAATGTGTTGGTCTTGATTCATCAAAATTTCGCACTTAATGCGAGCTTGATTATGAGCACTATCATGTTCTCCAACATAAATATGAAGATTTTATTGATGCAACATTTATTAATTCATATTTATGGCCATTTATTAAAAAAATCAAATTAATTGAAAATATGAGAGCTCAATTAGATTTGCCTTTTCTGAATATTTACTGCGAATTGGAAATGGGACCGAGCCTTTACATTCTTGCAATATGATTAAATTTTCAAATGAAATGGTTATTACTCATTATAATGAAACCACTTTCGTAAGCAAATTGATAGATGTTGTGTTAACTGAATTAAATAATTACCCAAATAATATTGAAACTATGACCAATCGAATCATATTAAGTCCAAAAAATGAGAATGTTGATTTTATAAATGCTATGTTAATACAACAGTTCCCCGGTGATTCTACTAAATATTATACTTTTGATGAACCAATAAATATTAATGCACAATCATTTGATGGGGATTTCTTTGATACTTCAACTCCTAATGGTATTCCACGGCATGAATTAATTTTGAAAAAAACCTGCCCTATTATTTTATTGCGGAACATAAATACATCTGAAGGTTTGTGCAATGGAACTAGGCTTATTTCTAAAAGATTTGATCGGAACATAATTGATGCTGAAATTGCCATTAGACAATATAAAAACAAAAGAGTTTTTCTACCTCGTAGATCATTTGTGCATTCAAAAGAACTCGATTCTGAGTCCATGTATGCTATGACTATAAATAAAACTCAAGGTCAAATTCTTGATTTTGTTGGATTGTATTTACCCGATCTTGTATTTTCAAATGCACAACTTTATGTCGCATTATTAAGAGCAAAAATTAGTAAATTATTAGAGTTCTTATGAAACCAAATGGAAAGAAAAAAAAAATACATTACACCTGTACGAGGAATGTGTGTGTGTGTGTATATATATATAAATATATATTTTTACTGTATTGATATGTGATGTCTAGGTCACGCTGATTGCATCTATACCGAGATATCATTCTGGTTCCAATTTAAAAATAAGTGATTCAAGATGAAGTTATGCGCTTTTCTTCGGGAGTGTACCTTTGAAAAAACTTCACATGTCTTCCTTAGTTTGTCGCTGTTTCTTGAATGTTGTGAACATACGTCTGTTTTTAATTAGATATACATATTAATTCTATTAGCTTGATGAAGTTCGGAATTAACAAGATGAATAATCCTATATCTGAAAAAGATAATAACATAAATTAATCTCATTTGCTCCACTTGCTTCTACCCTCTATCATCATTCTGTCTTGCATCTTCTAGAAGATTATTTCCTAGCTATTGATCCTGATTGTCACTTTGATTCCCACTCTGGATTAGTTTACCATTCTAGATTAGTTGGGGCTGACATTGACATTGTTGATCTTTCATCAATTGACATAGTCGAGCTTGGAATTTTAACACGAGTAGGTTGCAGCTAAATTTCCTTCATATAATTCATGTTATCTAATATCAGTTTTATTAAAGGAAGGATCGATTGATATGTTGATGATCTATATATTTTCTTTTTGATAGTGATTAATGCATATTCAGTCGAAACCAATTTGTATTATAAATATACACATTCCATTATATGTTATCTGAGATTTAGTTGATCTCGTGCTGTGATGATTGTCAAAATGTGAATATACGTAGAACCTCATAAATTTTAATTTACTAAGCATGTGTAACTATGTAAGGCCTGTTTTAAGTCAATGAGATCTCTATGAGAAGCATGATAACATGAATTAGGTTTACCATATACCAAGTCAAATACCAATCGGTGCATAATTATGTTCTTTGATGTTATAGAATTTGATACCACATTTGCATATAAAAATGGGATGAGAAAGGAAGATAAATTTTGTCTACTCTTACTTGCAAAGGAGAGTTAGAAATATATTGGGGGTGACTGTCTTTTAGATTCTCTTTTTGCAGTGCAATGAGTTTGATTTATACTTGGTTATTTTGTACTTGTGCAACTCACAGATGAACAATGCTTTATTGTATGCTTTTGCAAGTGCAAAAATTGATCCACAATACTCATCTGATTTTGGATTCTTTGAGAGTTTCAACCGCGTGGAAATTTTGGTAGCTTTCTATGAAGTAATGTGATATATTTTTAATTTAGCTCTATCCGCAACCGAATGTTCTGTTTACCCTAAAAAATGAACTCAATAGATGTTGGACCCACTCTTGCCAAGTCAAGTATGATTCTGACGTGTTTCTACCGAAATAACAGTGGTAGACATAAGGAAATCGACGCGGGAGGTAATTTGCAGCGAGAGACAAAAATATTCAAGCTCAGGCGGTGTGAAACAAAAGCGATCATGCTAACAATGATCGTCGAGCAGAAACCTAACTTATCTATACGATTACCAAAGGGGATATTTGGAAGGATATATAAAATATGAGAACAAATTGTTGTGTTTATGTGTTACAACTTTCGCGATAAACTTGTAAGATCAACGAAAAATACTCAACCAAGCATTTGCATAAAATTCTTGAGAGTTCAAGTTTATATTTTGAATGTATGATAGTTCAGAAATCAATCTTCTCCCATTTCTTACAAAGAGAACCTGTTTATACTGTCTTGGCCGACGTAGTGATCTTTGGATGAGAACCACGTGGCCTCATCTCATGAATTGGGGCTTCACACCACTGTTTATTCATACAATTAATATACTGCTAATGGGCCAGTCGTTCTATACAATAGGCTGGCACACTGAAAATTTTTTATTAAAAACATTACATCAATCACTTCTAAGAGATAATTTCAACTCTATAAACTTCAAATGAATTTGAAAGCCTCGGAGAGCTTCAGCCTAAGTTGTAATACTTCATCCTTGAGGCAATGGCTCAACATGGACCTCAGCCTTTTG
Source organism: Fraxinus excelsior (assembly GCA_019097785.1). NCBI lineage: Eukaryota > Viridiplantae > Streptophyta > Magnoliopsida > Lamiales > Oleaceae > Fraxinus > Fraxinus excelsior. The sequence continues at coordinate 12,317,253 of CM032636.1, read as the reverse complement.
ATGAGAGGACTTCGATTTTGTTTGACTTTTTCATACCTTGACCTTGTGAGTCTTCCTTTTGACTTTCTCGTTAACTTTCTACCTACGTGGTACCCTCATTTGGAGACTTGGAGGTAAGGCGTAACAATAGTCCCCCAAGTCTAGGTATGATTATTTATGTAATGCATGGACTTTGAATGTAAGGAAAATTGAGATAAAAGGTTTTTCGTAGAGAGATGGTCTTTACCATACCACTTTAGTTGAAAACATACCTGATTCGTATGGACTCTCTGCAGGTGATGTCCAAAGTGATAATTTTTTCACCTTTCGAAACTATCCTAAGAAGGGTTACTAAAGCAAAGCCATTCCAAAGTTGTGTCTTCTGAAGTACCTTTATATACCCGAAGTATTTATTTGAATTGGTAGAAGTGAAGAATGTCATCCATCCGTAGGGCCTTAAAATTGATAACTACGAGGCATTTTATTTTTAATAATTTAGGAAACACGAGGCATCCTTAATTATAGCGCCCCAATGATTTGATGTCATGACACGTTTCCAAGAAAAGACAGTTGAGGCAGTTCACTTCCAATACACGCAATCGTTGCCACATTTAATGCACAATGATGGCTATCTCCTACATACCTTACGAATCTCAGATGCATAAAAGCACATGGAACAGATGTCCTGATCTGGCCCATAGAAGACATCAGGCGTACTGAGTGGCTCAAATTTAAATTATCAAATGGACGATCATATGATCTGGATCACGATCCAACGACTGGGGTTAAGTGGGTATGACTATAAAAGACAAACTTTTGAGAGAATTTCTCTTACTTTTGAACAAATCTTTGCATATTTCCTTCTCAAATTTCCCAAACCTCCAAGTTTGTTTCTAAGAATTCTTCAAGTTTTTCTTGAAATTCTTCTAAGTGTTCTTCTTTGTCGAGTTTCTTCATTTCTTCTTGTTATTTCTGCGAATTTAACCAACATAGCTGACCTCGTTAGAGCCATTGAAGCTAGACGAGGTGCCTCAATTTTCGATAGGGAAATGAGAGATGATGACATAGCCTGGAGGCAGCCAAAATTCCTTCTTCCGTAGATCCCTCCTATCTCGCAAACCTTATGGAGAAATATAGGATCTCTTACAATATCGAACTCCTTTCCCAATCTCTTAATGAGCGAGCTTCCTATCCTAGGCAAAGCTATGTTGTTGTTAGTGAGTTTTTGTTGAAGGCTTGGGGGTTGCACTCTCCTTTCATCGTAGGCATCTTCCATTAAAAGGTGGAAAGAGACCTGGTTCTAGGTCAAAGGGAAGTGGCAAGAGTGTGAGGATGACATCATTCCCCACGTCAAAGCTCCAATCTCATACTCCAACGCTTGTGAGTGCATTTCTTGCTTTTTCAACTTTCAGAACTAATAAGGTCTGATTTTTACATTTTCTGTATTTGCATCTGATAAGGGCATTTTTTATACGTTTATTTTGGTTCACAAACATGAATAATTGTCGATAAACATTCGGAATAGAGCTTAATTTGTGTGAATTGTGTTTGTAGGGCAACAATGAAGATTATGGGGGAAATTAGAAGAAAAGTAGAGAAAATAGGCCAAAACGAAGGAAAACAAAAGTTCAGGGACCAAAATGCAAATAATCAAAAGATGACCCGATGCCAACTCAAGAGCGGACATAAGCTTAATCATATATTGAGGAATGCATGGGATGATTGGAGGACAAGAATGAACAAAAGAGGTCAAAACAAGAGAATAATGAAGTTGGAGGACCAAAATGAAGATATGTGATAGTTGTTTGTACCATGCGGCCGCAAGGTGTAATTTTCCATGCGGCCGCAAGCAAGGATGCAGGGAAAAATTTTGGAAAAAAAGTTACTCCTTGCGGGTGCAAGGAATTTGTCCTTGCGGCCGCAAGGAAGAAATTCGGCGCGAATTTTCTGGTTTCCTTATTTGACTCCAACACGTATGGTAATGATTCTAGGGCAACTATAAAAGCTAAAATACGTCCAAAAACTAGGGTTATGCCTTCCTAGAGAGAAAAACAACCTTTTTGGAGCGAGAACGAAGGCAATGACGAAGGATTTCACTCCAAGATCGAAGATTTCAAGCTTTACATTCAAGAATTGGGTGATGTCTTCTCCTAAATATTTTCTTTGTTATTTTAATTTATCCATGCTAGGCTAGGTTTTTAATTGTACTAGGTGAACGATGAATCTCGTATTGTGAACTTTTAATTTCTATTTTGCAATTTGATATTTAAACACGTTTGATGGATGTTGAATGATTTATATACACTTTCTTGTCTCTACAATTATATGCGCAATGGTTGTATGAGTTTGGGTGATTTATTTTATGCATTCGAAAGAAGGGAAATAGATTCTACAAGGTATAAATCATCGTAAGGTCTGATAGGGGATAGAAATATACCGCTATGCTTTATATGAATCTCTAAGTGTTTACAAAACGTCATGCATTCTTGTATATTGCATTTGTCATAGAAATATAGTCAAATGGTATGCTAGAATATGTTCAATTCTACTCGAAAGAGATTATTGAATAAGTTAGAAACATTGATTCTTCAACCAATTCATCGTGTTGTCAAATTGTGAAATGTGAGTTAAAAGTGAACTTGCTTGGTGATTCGGGATCCTAGTACGCTTTTTCATACATTAATTTCTTCAACTTTTGCATTTAACCATCATTATTGCATTTAGTCGAAATTTTAGTTTAATTTACATTTTAGTCATAGTTACTCATAAAATCTAGAACAATCATCTTGAATTTAATAGATTCGGTTAAGGTCGAGATAATAATAATCACATTAAATCAATTCTCGTGGGAACGATACTCGAAATTCTAGGATTTCCACTTTATTACTTGTCAACGAACCGTGCACTTGCGGTGATTTAAATTCGAAACATATTTTCGTGAACAACATCTACATTCCTTTGCATAGTGCCCAGTTTTTCCACACACAAAACACTCTCATTTAGTCTTCTCATTTGCATAGTGCCCAGTTTTTTGCAATTGTTCCAAAGAATAGTCTTTGGAACTATGTATTATTTTCTTTCGATATCCTTTCCAAGTTTCGGGAAGTTTAGCAATTATTGTCCACACTTGAAAAGTTTCCGGGATTTCAATTTTCACAACCTTTAATTTGTTGACTAACATTGCAATTCATGAATTTGAGGAAGCAAAGGAATATTTTCTAGAAATTTAAAGTCAAAATACTTTGATATCAAGAATTTCTTGGTACCTTCCTCTTCCGCTTTATACTTACTCTCTAAAGCATTCCAAATATCATTAGTCGAAGTTGTGTTGGTGTACAAATCATATAGACGGTCTGACAATGCGTTGAGAATATGACCCCGGCATATCAATTTATCTTCAAGGCGTTTTTATCTTTCTGCTTTTATGGCTTCGGTTTCTCCATTGGTTGGTTCTGGTAATGGTGTCAAATCCTGATCAAGAATATAAAATATCTTCAGCGCGTTAGTAGGAATTTCAACTTGTCTTGCCACCGCATGAAGGTGGTACCATCGAAACGATCCAAGCGAACCAAATCCTAATTCATCAATTTTATCGTTGCCAAAGTTATTTCATTCGCCATCGCAAGAAAATTTAGTTTGAGAGACCGGAGTTAGAGAATAAACACACCAAAATCTGCAACAAACCACGAACAAAATACCGAAACAAAATGGAAGGCCCAAAGGCATAATCGCTATCCTCAAACTAAATTTGCCCATTCTCCGGATTGATAGAGATGCTTAAGGTTTTCAGCAAATGTTTTGTAGGAATAATCAAGCCTTATTGCATAATTACAATAAAGCACAATATGTAATCCTACCCAAACAAGAGAACACAATGGGAAGAAATGAATATGTAAAAGGAAAATGATTTTTCTATTGTTTATGGAATGATTATAATACTTGTTATGTTTTTTCAACATCTTCAAAAGAACTAGGATCACCTATTTATAACTCTTAGAAAATATGTACAAAATAGTGCCAAAATATTTTCAAAAGGTACCTAATTCAAAATCACAATGGCTAATCCCATGTGACCGCATGGAGTAATCCTAACCGGGACATTAAGTCCCAGTATAGGACCATGCGACCACATGGTTCACATTTTTTTCTTCTTCTTTTTTGTCCTATGATCCATATACCATTCCAAACTTGATATTTCCTTAATTTTGAACAATAATGTAACAAACCTCATGTCTCAAAATCAAAATGTTTTATATAATAAATATAAGTTATTTAGTTATATCGAGTTTCGGTTTAACTCCTATCAAATCCCAGGTGAACATTTTACTCTCTTGACATTTACCTTTTCGGATACAATTGCTAGGTTAGGTTTAAACACATTGCTTTTAATACTTTTGGCTTGATTATCATTTAGGAAATATGAAAAATGGACCCTGAGATTTATTATGGACATATGGTAAAACAAACCAAACCTTATGAACTGACAGAGGGAATACTATTTTAAAGAATCCAACGTCTCTACAATGGTTTTTATGTGTTTGTTTAAAAATTGATTAATCACGCAGGATAACTATAGTTCATTCTGATATGTGGTTGGTAAATCATGGTGTTATAAACTTTTTATGAATTGATTTTTTTCTTCATTCCTTGCAGGGGCGGACCCACGAAGGGCCCAGCGGGGGCGGCCGCCCCCACTGAAAAAAAAAAACCAAAAAAAAAAAAAATTTTAAATTTATTTTTACAGTTTTTTAGCTTATTTTCTATCTCAAATGCAGTTAGGATCTAGTGAAACTCATGTTTTGTATGTAATCTTTTTCTCTTTAATCTTGTTACATATTCTTCAATCACAAAGAGTTGGATGGTTAAATTTCCTTCCCACTTGAATACAGCTTGCCAAAAGGGCTTGGAGATGATTTGACAATTGAAGTCCACGATTCGAAAGGAAAGTATTTTGGCCACGTAGTAGTTCAGGTGGCTAATATTGCTGAATAATTGGTATGTTATGTAAATCTCATTTTGATCACCTGTGATTGCAAAAACTATTACATGGTCATAGTGAATATATTTGTGGGTTTGATGTAGGGTGAGAGGTTTCGTTCATGGCCTATATAGTATGAACTAGTTGGGAAAATGCAACTAAATTTAAACTATTCAACAACTCCAAAAAAAAAATTCGGCGTAGGTCCCCACCCCTTCAACTTTGGACCTCTCTACTTCGACGGGCTAGCTTCGTCTCTAATCTCGCCCCCACTCAAAATTAATCTAGGTCCGCCCCTGATTCCTTGCCTTTTGTTTAGGGTATTTTTAGGTCAAATTTAGAGTTTTGGTTTTCTGAGGTTTTCATTTTTTTTATTCTTATTTTATTTAACCTATTATAATACAAAAGTATTGATTCAGACGTAAGTCTTTCCACTCTAAGCACATGGAAATGACACAAATCAATCTGATTATTTTTCATTTTTTGTCTTGTATATTGAATATAATTGTTCTATTTATCTCTATGTATGTGTTTTGCAATATGATTTACAGTGATAGCAATTTGTGACTTTGATGTTTCTAGCATGAAGGTATGTGATGGATGTGAATGTGGAAAGGGCTGAAGATGTTATCATGCAGAAGCGATTACTGCATCTGGCACATGATCCTGCTAATAGGTCCGCATTTGAAGTCCGGCTTGTGTAGGTAAGTTGATTTATTAAGACTTGAACTCAATTGTTATAGAATAGCCTATTTTTTGTTTCAATATTCCCTTGTTGTTATTGAATTGTGCATGTGGAGGTCTTCAGGGGCGGGGCCAGGATTTTTTGTGAAGGGGGCACAACTTATCAATGTTGAACTTTGAGTTTTTGTTATGGATGTAATAATAAATTGTCATCGAGTTTTTTCACTGTCCTTATTGTTCTTCAAATTAGTTTCTTGATTTGATTTCTTAGTTTGATTTCCTTTATTTGTTAATTCCATAACCTAATTGTTTGATTTGTTCAATTGTAGATGGAATTAGAATCACAATGCACACAGCACACAACAATACCCAAAACGTAGTATTAAAAAAAAAAGAACAAAAATGTCTCAAGCTATCGCCAATAATCCAATTGCTAAAGAAATTTAGAAAATACATGATCCGGGCGAAGGGCAATCACTGTAGAGGCGGAAGCTGGAGCCTGGAGGTGGAATCGACGCTTGTGACTTGCGAAGTGGAGGCTGCGGCCTGATACAAGTAAAGAGGGGGTACTGATACAAATACTTTATAAAAATGAAATTTTTGTCACACACAAAGCTTAACATAGAAAACCAGATTCTAAACAACATTTACCAATAAGGAATGTCAGATACAATGCTCTTTAGCATAAAGGTAACTCGACTTGCAATAGTAATTCATTTGATTTAATTGAATATACTGATTTCAGTTGTTAATTATGCATTTTCTACTCCCTAATCTTGTACAGAAAACACTAAGCTCGCAGGCTAAGATGAAATTGATAACCAATATATAATATATAATGACTTGATTTATTTATCTTAACAAGGTTGACTTTGATAATGAAAATGGTATCGGAACTGTTAAGCTCAAACAAGAAATTTTGTTTGTTTAAAGCTCAACAATCATTTCGATTCCAAGATTAGTGTAATCAAACAATCAACCATATTGCAGGGCATGTTAAGGAATAAGTTTTGCATCGGTTAAAGATGAATACAATAACCAACATATAAGACTTTGGCCAACTAAGACCTCAAGTCTTAATATCACATGAAAACCCAAAGAAAATTGCAGCCTAGTATTGCCTGAACGGCACAAGCTTTTCTATAAAACCATCAAGCTATTAATCAGTTATCAGTAACTTATCACCAATAATCCAATTGCTAAAGCATAAAGAAATGAAGAAAATACCTTATCCATTCATTCGGGCAGAGAGAAGTCCTTGCAAAGGGCCAGAGGCGGTCAGGCAGCCGGCACGCGCTAGCGGAGGTGGAGGCTACGGAAAATCAAAAAAGCCAAATCGTAGAAATTAAAGATTTCATTTTTCTAAACTAACACAAAAAAAAAACTGAGAACAAAAGAAAAGAAAAGAACGGAAAATTAGTAAATTCTTCTACTTAAACTTGAGTACCTTCTGTGAAGTGGAGGCTGGCGCCTGGCAGCTACGGAGTGGTCAATGGAGGGCCAGAGCTTGGAGGCTGTGTGCGACGTGGAGGCACTGGCGCGCTACAACGATTGTGACTTGCGATTGTGAAGGTCGAAGATTGAAGAGGAGGATGTCGTGCAAACTGCGAAGTAGAGGTGGAGGCTGGCAGCTACGAGGTAGAGATGTGGTCAGGGGTGGAGGCAATTCAGGCGAAGATGAAGTGGAGGGCTCAAACTGAAAGCTATTCAGGCCGGCGTCTGGTGGCTGGTGCGATTCGTGAGAATGAGATTGGGCTGGAGACGAGTTGTGATTTGGGAATGGAATTGGGATTAAGGAGGTTTAAATATTTTGGAATGGGATTGGGTTAGCCGTTGGGTAAGTTAGTTTGGGCTTTATCATTGGGCTGGGATAACTAAAAAAAATTGAGCCCAAAATTTTTTTTTTGAGCACAGAAGTCCATGATGGGCACAGGCCAATCTTGGGCTGTACTGGGCTCCGCCCCTGGAGGTCTTCAATAGTTAGCTATGTGTCTTGCAAATTTGCAATCCTATTTCTTTTTGTGGGCATTTAAGAAGATGTTAAAAGACATTTAGAAGTTGAGATCCGGATCTCATTGTTTGTGGGTAGGGGTTGGCAAAACCCAAACCAACCCGACCCAAACCGCCCAACCCGACCCAAACCGATCGGTTTGGGTCGCTTTTTGTGATTTTTTCGTTGGGTTCGGGTTTTGGGTTAAGAAGCGGGTCGGGTTGGGTCGGTTCATGGGTTGACTCATGAAAACCGAGGTAACCCAACCCAACCCGCTTAGTTTAAAAAAATAAAAATAAAAATAAACGTGAGAACCCGGCCCACAGAACGTAAAACCCAACCCTAACTATTCTTCCAAGTTCCAACTCTCGCCGTCTCTCACAATGAAAGGGATTCTTCTGTTGGAGTTCCATTCCTATGGGAATCACAGCCTGGTATGCCTAAAGTCAAGTTCAAGGAAAGCCCTCTTCCTCCTCTAACACCCCCACCTTCATTCCATTCCAGTCCAGCGAGAAATCCCGCGAAAAATCATCACAAATCTAATGTGATACAGTCTTTTCTACCTAAGGTAAGTGTTAAGAAAGGACAAGTGCAACAGTCATCACCTTCCTCATCATCATCATCGTTGTCATCACCACGGTCATCACATTCCTTGCCTTCGTCTCTGATTAGTACCCAAGATAATAGATGCTTTTGTTTATAAATATTTTACTGTTTACTCGATATAAAATTTTCTGTTTTATGTTTAGTGTATTATAGAATTCTTTGAATTATATTTCCTTACCTCTTAAAGAATTTTGAATCGAACTGCCTTCTTTCTACCAATCTCTGCCTCAGCTAACTATTTTTTATGTTCAGATTTTGTGTAGGCAATTGACAATGACTATAACCAGACAGGCCAAATGGTTGCTGGGCTTCTCAAATGGCCTCAAGGGACCTTTGCCTCCAAGGTTAGCATTGCAGTGCACAAGCTTTTAGAAAATATAAGATGAAATTCATCTTTTTCTCGGAATAATGTGATGAATATATGTATTAAAATGTTGATTTTTCTTTATTCTGAAAAACAGCAACACACAGAATTTCAAGTCCAAGGATGTCGTTACACTCCAGGATAGATGGAGATGATTATGGATCGCCTACGGGTACTTTGCATGAATTTAGTGTTAATTATTCAGCTTCATAGTTAGCATACCATTTAGAAAATGATTGAAATTAGCATGTGGTATGCTGCTAATCTGTGGATGAAAAAACTGCTTATATTCTCATGTCTTTTCCCATGGTTTTATTGATTAATTGGCTTAGAACGTTCTTGTTCTAGTTGTACTGTGGCCATGTCATGAATTTGTTTTGCCAAACTTGCGTGTGAATGTAATTGGGTTTGTTGTTCTATATGATGTTAGATAATTCTAATTGCTAGTGAATGCAATCTATTTTATGTCATATACTATAGAGAACATATTTAGATTTGATTATTGCAAGTGCTTTTGATTATTTACGTTCTCTTGATCTATGTACTAATTTGGCTAGCATTTCCACTGTCAATCTAAAATAAGGTCTTTACTGGAAAAAAAAGAAGTAAAAAGGAGTGCTAATTTACGAACATGTTTCACGTTGAAACTAGGTTTAACAAGATCAACCCAACCCAACCCGACCCGACCGACATTTAATTGGGTTGGGTTGGGTTGGGTTGGGTTTCAATCTTTATATGGGTTGGGTTGGGTTGAATTTCAATCAAACCGATCATGTTGGGTTGGGTTTGGGTTTGGGCAAAAACCGACCCAACCCAACCCACGCCCACTCCTATTTGTGGGTAGACTGATTAAGAAAAATGAAATAAGGCTGCATATATGAAACTATAGATCCCACCAAAACAAAAAAAGGAACTATCTAAAATCAAATATTTGATCCATTGAACTTGTGTTCGAGCATGTTCAAATTATGATTCTTTTTCTAGGTCATCACCGCAATTGATACATGAAATTATTGGTTTTGTTAGGTACACCAGGGTCTCTCTATGCATTACAACACAAAAGTTACAGTACTTTTAATGCTCCCGTGGCTTAAATTTCATCACATCATTTCCTTGCTTATGTTTATCTTGTTTCAATTTTGGTGGAAAAATATATAAATTTCATTAAGTATTCATTTGTTGAATATTTTTCGTATCAAATAACTAACACTTTATTAATTTACGTATTTTAAGACTTATAGGGATGTCCTTAACCTATTGTCATAATACACACACATGTACCACATATTGTGTACATTCAACATAACCCCCATACCATATCACACTTTATTAAAAGTATGGTCTATTACGACAGCTAATCTGCAAAGTGTACCATATGTACTCTACAATTGTACTCCTCCACACACACATATATGTAAATGTAAATATAGAATTAAAAAAAAAAAAAAAAAGCAGCTTCTCTTTACAAAGTATCTAAAAATTGTACCATATCACATAAACTTCATATTGATCTATCTTGTGTGTGTGTGTATATGTAGAAGAAAGAAGAAAAGGTAGCTTTATTTTACAGAAGAGAAGAAACTAGGTAAATGTTTTTCTTTCTTTACATTTGTTCTTTTCTCTTATATCAAGTATGAACAGTAACAAATATTGCTATAAGTTTTCTGCACAAATTTTCTTCTACGTGTGTCCATAATCCTACATTAAGCTGCACATTTTAACACCATAAACTGTTCTAACTTATCAGTCACTACTTTATTTGATGTAGTTCATATTTAACGCATCATAGATTTCCTTTTCTTTTGTGCTGTCAGCTCACTCACGACATGAATTTGTGAGATAATGAGCTACTAATATTTCATTTTTTTCTTTCTTGAATTGAATTCAATGTTTTGTCGTTTTTTTCCATTAACTTAGACTCCAATTAATGAAAGAACATAGTCATTTTTGTGCTTTGAACTTTGTTTTCTTACATGAATTATTAATATGTAAACATTATTCCAACTTTAATTGGTTTCTTTCTCTAAGTCCTTTATATTTTCTTGGACGTTCGAGTCATCTTAACTGAATTTTTTATTTGAAGTTGAAATAATAAATTTAAAACCATGTGTTCAGAATTACCATACATAAATTGTGCATTTTAACACTATAAATTGTTTGAACTTATCTACTTTATTTTACTTAGTTCAATTTGAAAATAATTTTACTATATAAAATTTTATCTTATGTTTACATATTAATAATTCATGTAGGAAAATAAAGTTCAAGCAACTATATTTGTTCAAAACATTAAAGCTCTTGAAAACACATTGGTGCCATCGAAGACATACTTGATCTCAAATGCATACAAGAAACAAACAGACGAGCAATTTAGATCAACTTGTGGAAATATACAGTGGACAATTAGTAGTTCAGCTAGAATAAAAGAAATAAATGAAGACCACATCCCTCTTGTAGAGTCATGTTTCGAGTTTACAACATTTGATTAACTTTACAAGTATAGAGACATGGACATTGAAATAAGTAATTCAAACTACTACCACAAGTGTATTCATTACACAGCTATACTTTCACACTAATGCATATCACAAAAAAACTTATAAATTTTTGTTGTCAACATTTGTAGGTATTGCTCTTAATGTTCGTCCAAAACAAGAAATTCCAAACAAAAATGCAAATTCAAATGTCCTAGACATTGTTCTTGTCAACGAAAGTTAAGTATACATCAAGTTAAACTTTCAAACACAGACCAATATTTTCCCAATAATTTAAATTTTTATAACTTCATACACAGATTGCAAGCTATTATATTAACTATCTGGAACAATTTTATAGACCATGAAGGCACTGAGATTATTGACTGCCTTACGGAAAAACCGATGATTGTTGGTAACCATTTAAAGGTGACATTGTTCAAAGGTAAATAAACTCAGAATCTAATCGTCACTTTTAACAAACCATGTGTTACAAATAAATTTTAATGTGACAACTTTAATATATTCAATAGGAATATTGTTGTTCACAAAAGCAAATGGTTCAATCTTCAATAAACCTAAAGTTAGAAAAACTTGCTGGATTGAGAAAATGGTTAGTACACTTGTTTTGTTATTCATAAAAATAAAAAAATAAAAAAAAAAAAAAATAAAAAAAAAAATTCGAGTACTCATTACCGATGACTTTATTGTATTTGATTGTTTATATTTTTTTTCACTTATCCTTACATACTACTTAAGGACCAAACGAAATAAAGAAATGCTAACGGAGATGGAGATTATGACTAAAAAGACATGATTTACTGAATACTTTAACTATTCCATATCATCAAAAGAACAAAATCATCAACATCAAAGATGTTTCAGAAAACACATCGACAAATATATTAAATATAAAATGGAAATTACTTTTGATTACTTTCATTAGAATTCTTTCCAATCTGATAAAATAGAGATTTTCATTAAAAAAGAAAGCTAACGTTCCTTGTAAATACTTCTGTGCAAACCATTTTGGATAAGAGGTAAGATAGAAATGAAGACAAGAACTCAGTCACTTCAGTATTTGGCATGTGACACTTGTGGTTGGTTGTCTTTTGCTCAATTGAATGAAATGAATTTTTCCATTATTGCAAGTACAATCATGCAAGAACAATTCCAAGGTAAGAACCATAGATATATTACTATGTACACAAAATAATCGTTTTTTATATAGTTTAATTTTAGTAAAATTCAAATTGTGCTTAATCAAGATGCAATGTTAACATTGGAGATCACAATGGCAATAATATTGCATCATTATTTGGCGATGTGGCCAAAAAATTCTTACACCTTCCAGCTAAGAAAATAATGAAAAATAGTATAATGGTAAATTTTATATGTATCATTTATTACATTCACCAAATTTCCCCACTTGTATAACTTGATAGTATGTTGTTTAATCTTTTATACAACCTGGTCATTTCATTAATGCTCATAAGTCCAACTATACAGATGAAGACCACTTCATTTACATGAAAGTAGGAAACCTCGATCCAAAGATTAACCAACCGAGGTTTGATGTGGTACATATTCTTGATAATAACTGTGGACTTGAAGAAGCTGTAAGTGTTATGCCATAAGTCCAATCAACTTTGGACATAAGCACCTTTAATATATATATATATAACCGATACATATTTATGACAAGATCTATTATTTCATTGAATTAATATTCTAATTAATTAAATAATAGAATCCGTATATTCGAGTCTTGGTGATTTGTTAATCACAAGGAGCTGTGATTGTAAGATACAAATTATATATGACTGAATCTTAAATCGTCTGTGGTCATATGTAATAACGAGATACGGATATCGTTATTACGGATAGACCATCACGTGTGGCGTTTCTTACTTGTGAAGTAAGTAGCTGATCTCACAAGCTAAAGTGTGTTGACACTTGAATGAACACGTGGATATTTTATTATAGAACAAAACATTGGAGACCCGCTGGAAGATTCCACATGGATAACTATCTGAGTGTCGTGGTTAATCTCTAATGTTCGGTAGTGGAATTGGTCATTTGACTTGAGGTCATCATAGTACCTTATATGAGGACAATCATACTTTGGTGATGTTGGATGTTACTTTGCCAAAGTTCGCTAATACAGCATCGTTCGGGTATGTCAAGAATCATATGAAGGTTGTGAATGATCAATAAAGAATTCATCACTCTTAGATAGTAAGAGATCATGATCTACATTTTGATCCAGTTAAGTTGATAATGAAATCATTGGCCAAGGTGAACTCATAAGTCGAAAAGAGTTTTCGACTTACATTGATTTAACAGTAAGATAAAAGATATTATCGATAATTGAGATTGGCACATATCCATATCTCGTAATTGATCGGATTATATTGACGAATGTATTATAGTTTCACGGTAAACGAACAAGTTTGATTTTGTCACACCATGTGACATTTCTCGTCACATGTATTGCTCTGACACATTGCTGATGTCAATCTGGGACGACAGATGTGAATTGGTGATAAATTAAAAGGGGTATTTTAATTTATAAATTTTGATTAGATCAAAATAATAATTCACGTCGTTAGGCATCGTGATCGGGAACCTAATGGATCACACACAAAAGAGAATCAGAAGAATGAGATTTACCAATTATTTAATTGACAAGTGTTGGATAATTAATTAATTGGGTTGCTTATTAATTGGCCCGAATTAATTAATTGGATTAATTAATTCATGGACCAGATTTAATTAATTTGATTAATTAAATGTTGGACCGAGTTAAGTTAAGAGATAGGCCAGCCCGTTTGGACTTGTATTAATAGGCTGTTAGTGTTTTAAAAACAGTAGAAAATTATTCATTATTCTTGCTAGCACGAGAAAAGAAAACACTAATCGTCATTCTTGTTCTTTGTGTGGATCACCATTGGATGCTGGACAATTGGACAATTTGGATTGCAGATTGTGATCATTGTAGTTCATGATTCAGCAAAAGAGTTTGCAAAATTCATCTAAGGTATTATTCTAAACATAATTTATATCTAAACACAACGTAGATCCTTGTTTGGGAATCGAAAATTGCTTTACTTCCACTGTGCAAGATTAAGTAGGTCCCCAACCGAAGCATCTCCAGCAATATCTCCATATGACTCGAAGAACAAAACTTCCTGCAATTACACAAATTTCCCTAATAGTAGGCAACACTTCCCTCCTACTGCACTAAGAAATCTGGTCTTAGAAACAAAAATTGCTGAGCAACCAAAAAAAAACAGAAGATGACATCATCCAACAATCCTAAAGATAAAAGGAATACAATTCATCAAACTAACAATATCGTCTGCAACAACAAAGTAACTGTCCCATGCCTTGAACAGTTCAAGTAGCAAATAAGTTATTTTTGTTTTTTCGCTAAATGCCAATGCTGGGAATCATTTGGCAAATACTGTAGCGGCAACATGGACAAATCAACAACAACCAAAAAGTTGTTTTTTGAAGTCTTTTTGACCAAATGACTTTGTATAGGACCATATTACAACTCATGTATGAAATGGACTGCATTTTAATTTTTGGAAACTACATTTGTATGTTGATCATCCTGAGTAACGTATATAAAGTAATGAAATGTATGGAATCTATTTTTTTCAAATCTTGTTTCTACTTCATATTTATCTGCCCACTGTTCTATTTTATCACAGGGAGATCCTATCTCATAATATATAGATGTACAAGTTCACTTACACATTTATAAACAAGTTTGTTTTAGAAGTAGATATTGATTCAGTAGACTAAAGATTAAGAGAACTATAACAATCATCGTGCAACACACGATCCATGACTAGTTTGTAGAAAAAGACTATTCTAGTGATGGAATAGTCGAACTTTGTACTATTGATAATACTATTAATAAAACTACAAATTTGAATTATGTTACTAGGTCTATTTCTTTATGGCGTGATAGATTAGGACATATTGACTTTTCTATTTTAAAAAGAATGATAAAATTGGAATGATTTCATGTGTAAACATACAATATAATAAGTGTGAATTATGTGTTAAGACTAATATGAGTAAGAAACATTTTCGTAGATATTAATAAAACTACAAATTTGAATTATGTTGTTAGGTCTATTTCTTTATGACATGATAGATTATGACATATTGACTTTTCTATTTTAAAAAGAATGATCAAATTGGAATTATTTCATGTGAAAACATACAATATAATAAATGTGAATTGTGTGTGTAAGCCTAAAATGAGTAAGAAACATTTTCATAGAGTTGAAATGGCATCTAATTTATTATGCTTAATTCATTCCGGCATATGTGAATTAAATGGAATGTTAACTAGAGAAGGTAATACATACTTCATAACATTCATTGATGATCATTCTTGATTTTGCTATATCTACATGATGAAATATAAGGATAAAGCCTTTAGCATGTTTAAGATATACAAAGTCGAAGTAGAAAATTAATTAAATAAAAAGATTCAAATTCTTAGAAGTGATAGGGGAGGTGAATACTTCTCTAGTGAATTTAATCTTTTTGTGAACATGGCATAATACATCAATATAGTACACCTAAAGCACTCGAATAAAATGGTTTGACTGAGAGAAAGAATATGACACTAGTTGAAAAGATAAATGCTATGTTATTAAGTGCTAAGTTGTCATATAACTTATGAGGTGAAACTTTATTTAAGTGCGTGTCACATAGTTAATAAGATTTATTCTAAAAGATTTAAGGTTTCTCCCTATAAATTGAGAAAAAAGGGAGAAAACCAAGCATTGTTTATTTCAAATTGTGGGGATATCTTGCTTATAGTGAGAACACGGATCCTAAAAGGACTAAGTTAAGTACTAGAGGGATTAAATGCACTTTTTAGGATATGCTGGAAACATCAAGGCACGTCATTTATTAAACTTGGAAAGCAATGTCATTATTGAATCTTTGAATTAGAGTTCTTCGAGAATTTGTTATCTTCTAATAATAATTCTTTAAGGGAACTTCAAGTGGATATTCCTAGTACTGCAAAAACACAAGTAGAAATTCAAAAAAAAAGTGTATTACTCACTCAACTATGGAATACGAATTTGTGGCATTAAATAAAACAGGAAAAGGAAAGAAGCTTCTATTTCAAAAAATGATAATAATTTCAAGAGAAAACATATTCAATTTTTATAAGAAGAAATTAAATTTCAAAGAATTGAGGAACAGTTATAAAACTCCTCAATTGTTGAAAAAGTTTCTCTTTTTCAAAAGCGTATTGGGAAAGAGATATGTTTTGTTGACCTATGGTTGATTTCATCCTCAATGTTTTGATTATGATAAACAAGATTAATAACATTTGATTTTGAGTGATAATAGTTCAATGATAAAATCTATCGAGTATTGTTAAAATCAACACATCATAAATCGGACTCGAAATGAATAGCAAAGTAAAAGTTAAGTATTCAAGTCAAATCATTTGAGATGAGAGCTTAAAAGATTAACATTAAGACTATCAAATCGGGCTCATGAACAAGGTCAGGATGGAAGTCAAGCTTAAAGTCAAACGTCAAGAAAGCTCGAGATCAAGAGTTTAAGAGCCAATGGAAAGAAACTTCGAAGCAGATCAAATACTAGACTTTTGAGGTCATGTGTGAAGGTATAACACTTTGATCTTTAGTAATGAATGACAATAGCTCAAAAATTATTTTGTGCATAAAGCTTATTTTCATATCACTTGCATAAAATAGTTTTGATCAAAATTAAGATTGATTTTTCAAAGGGATACTTGAACTTAGATAAAATTAAAAAAAAAAAATCAACGGTCAACCGGACGTACGGATGGATGAACCGGACGTCCAATTAATCCTCAACGGTCACTTTTTTGACCGTTCTGACTGACACAAACGGCGAGTAGATTACACAATTCAGACGTCTGGATCGCTTGTCCGGATGGACAGAGTTTTTGGTCGGTTTGAGTGCTATAAACATTTACCTTTCATTTGCAAAAAAAAAAAAAAAAAAAATTCTTGAGCATTAAAGTGAAGTTTTTATTGATCTCAACTACCTTATTTCTAATCCTTAGAAGATCAAATGTATTTTATCCTTGAAAAACTTTTGATTGATTTTATTTTTGAAAATCATTTCTTTCATCAAAGTTTTTCATTTCTCTTTGTACTTAACTTATTTATATCTATCTTAAAAGAGAAATATATTTTTGAAGAAGTTCTTGGCACTTACATTGCATAAACTTATTTTACTTCTTCATATTGAAATTTTGATTAAATCAAACTTGTAAACATCACATTCATCAAAGTTTCTACTTTCTCTTTATACTTAATTTATCATAAATTGTTCATTGAAAGAGAGATATACTTTTGAAGAAGATTTTTGCACTTACATTGCATAAATCCTTATTCTTCTTCTTCATATCAAAACTTTGATTGACTGAACTAAAACTTGTAAAATCATCATATTATCAAAGTTTTTCATCTAACACTTGAGCTATCATTCATTACTATTTATTGAAGTGTTAGCCTCTCTTAGTACTTAATTTGTTAGTATTATTTATCAAGAGATGAGTTTCATTATAAAATCAATTTGATAAAGTGTGGGTAATGTTGAAATCTATTAAAGATCAACATTGTATAAGGATCGGTGCTCTTTGTTGTAAGTCACCGTGTAGATCATATTGAGGTCCCGTAAAGCTCAATAGTGTGGGTCGTGTTGAGGTCTCGGAAATCTCAACATTGTAAAAGGATTGGTGCTCCTTGGTTGTAAGTCACCGGAAGCGTTGTAAAGGGTTGTATTGCACCATCAGTCAATCAACATAGTGAAAAATGTCTTGCTCGTGCTGGAGAGCTTGGTAACGGGGAACGTAAATCATTGTATTGAATCAAACCTCCATAACTATATCGTTTGCACTATCGATCCCTTTTACTTAACGCTTTTACTTTATATAAATTATATTGTCTCACTTATTTGCTTACTTGCATTTAGTTGTCTTCGTTTATTTGCATTTATTATTTGGTTGATCTACTTGTTTGAACTTGCTTACGATTATTAAATTATCAACTTGTTTTTAACCTACGCAATTTTAGTTCAATATTCGAAAACGTTTTAAAAACCAATTCACCCCCCCCCCCCCCCCTCTCCCCTCTCCCCTCTCTCTCTCTCTCTCTCTCTCTCTCTCTCTCTCTCTCAGATAGCCAATCTTGGGTTTTCATGTTTAACCATTCCAACCGCTTTTGGGATAGGAAAAAAATCATGTTGTTTCTCTTCCATATGCTCCTGAGTTTCATGAATTAAATATTCCTACTAATTCATCCTTATTCAGATAAATGAGTTACTCGATCATTGTATTAAAGAAATCAATGATCTACTGGATAAAAGGCTTATTCGTCCAAGTAAATATCACCATAGAGTTGCTCAGCATTTTATGTGAACAATTCTGCTAAATTGAGCGAGGATCCCCTCGTTTAGTCATCAATTATAAACCCCTTAACAAAGTTCTTCAATGAATTAGATATTCATTACCTCAAAAGAAAAACCTATTAAATAGGTTATTCAAAGTGGTTATGTTCTCAAAATTTGACATAAAGTCGAGCTTCTGGCAAATTCAAATTAAAGAAGAAGACCAATAAAAGACTGCTTTCAATGTTTCCTTGGATCAATATGAATGGAATGTCATACCATTTGATCTCAAAGACGCCTCTTCCGAATTTCAAAAAAATTATGAATGATATTTTCAATCCTTATTCAAATTTCATTATTGTTTGCATTGGTGATGTTATATTTTTTTTAGAAAGCTTAGAACAACATTTTAAGCATCTCATTACATTCATTCATGCCGTCAAAAAGTAGCTTAGCAGTTTCTGTTAAGAAAGTTGTTTTATGTCAAACAAATATGCATAATATTCATGCAGGAACCATCGCACCAATTCAAAGAAGTCTAGATTTTACCAACAAATTTTCTAATGAAATCTTAGACAAAAAAGTCTTCAAAAATTTTAGGTTGTGTCAATAAGTAGGAGAATTTATTAAAGAAATAAGAATCTCGGGTGCTCATCTTTTCAAAAGACTACAAAAGAATCCAGTCCCATAAAGTCGCGAGCATACTATGGCCGCATAAAAATGTCAAAAAGCAGTAAAGAAAATATATCATATATATCAATCTTAGACCCTACTTGTAACGCCCCAAAATTTTAATGATTTAAATTTTGAGGTGTTACCGATAACATTTCATAATCATACATAAAGCGGAAATATTTAATTGAAGATTTAAACCTGAATAAATTTAAAATTTCATAATATCCAATTTATCAAAAAAAAAAAACATTAAATCACAAAACTTTAAGCGTTCATTGGAAGTCTAATTAATACTAATCTCTAAATGAAAAGGAAAAGAATTACTGATGGTTCCTTTGAAAATATTTTACTTGGCAACCCGTGCACCATTCAACCACCATCCACGTTGAACCCATCTAACTTGAAAAGTTAAATTTTTTGAAAGAATGAGTATTTTAAACCCAGTAGGATACGTGCGTTCAAAACAATATAATAAAATTTTAAACATAAATTTATGACATTCCATACCATCATTTCATCAAGAGTAGTCGGAGATCAATCAAATACTCTAACACATTTCTGTGCAAACAATTGAGAAAACTCGAAGGAAATCTCAAATTTCACTTCATTAAGACCCACAAGTCAATTAGCATTTCATGACATAAATTACGTAAAAAAAATTATAATATTGCAAGGACAAAAAATCACTTGTACATAGTATTCTACCTCGTTAGATCAAACCTATTCTTTGAAAGGTGATATGATTGAATGTTCCAAAACTTTTCCTAATTTCCTTGGCTGCGGATGGAGAATTTCTTTGTGTTTGAAATAATGTGTGCCCCCAATCTGACTTTTTGCATGGTATAAATAGGGTAGATTCCATATTGGAAGTGGTGCATGGAGATTTGGGTTGATCTAGAATTTGTGATGTATGATAAAGTTTGCATTGGGTTGAAATAATTTTATAGCCAAAAGTAATGATGTCTTTACACTTGCAGCAACATGATTGAAACGATAGAGTCCCAGAAGAAAAGTGATAGAATTGGTTTTTGATTCCAGCCTACTACAGAATTAATTTCCAAGTACGTACCTACTGATGGTCAAAAGGAATAACACAATTTGGATATGATTTAACCTTTTCAAATTAATGATCAACGTGATTTTCTAATAAAATATTATATTCTATCATTAATTATCTTCAAAAGGCACATAAAGAAAAAAAATATTAAATACATTTCTTTGGATAGAAATAAGTTGGGCTTAACTCATGTGAACTTATATTTTCTCGAGCCCAATTTAAATTATTTAATGCGGGCTACAAAATGAGTCCAATGTTGATATACTTATCTTCACTCTATCAATACTCAAATATTTTGCCCAAAAAAGAAATGAACATAAAAATTTAAATCATACTTCACTTTAGTCCCCCATCTTTAAAAAAAAAAAAAAAAGTATATAGAATAAATAAATTCTTATTCTAAAAATTTCAAACGTTACACCACTACTTCAATTATTGTTGAAATCGACACCTCTGATATTGGTTTTGGTGGTGTCCTCAAGCGAATCCCTAACAAATCTAGTCATGAACCACTAGTAAAGAGATTTTATCAATCGTGTTATGCATTTCAAAATTTCAAGATGATTTAATAAATAAAAAGTGTGTTTAAAAGATAGATTGTAAAGCTTCAAATGACGTCTTGCAAAAAGACGTAAAAACATTGTTTCAAAACAAGTTTTCGCAAGATAGCAGGATATTCTATCCTGCTTTGATTTCGAAATTCTATATATACAACGATCATCAAACTTTTTTGCAAGTTTCCTCATAAGAGAATTTTTACAAAACAAAGAGAGAGAGCTGTGAGAAATTAGAGAAATTTTCAAATTGAAAGAAATTTTCAATATAGATTCTTCCTCAAAGAAGAAGAACAAGAAAAAAGTCCTCAATCCATGTCCTTTCAATCGACGATTATATTCAAAATTAATTTCAATGATCAAAATATATAGAGCACGGTGCTTCTACTTCACAAAAAAAAAAACTACAATAGTCTCAGAAACCCCATCATTACGAAATACCCAAAGTAAAAAATCCTCTAAAGAAAAACCTTCAAATTTCAAGAAAGCCCTTCAAATAGGATCTAAAATATTACCAGGTATTAATCCCCCTCCATCATTTCAATACTTTACCAAGTCCATTCAAATTATTGTTTTCGAAATGAAAACATCCTAGATTAATAGATATTCTTCTCTCGGAGAATGCATTGAGAACATTTTTTTTTCAAAAACCTTCCATTTCATGCCTAAAAATATTCTAAAATCCAAAGTTTATTATGAAGTCATCCTTGTTAAGTCTGAATCAACCATAATAACACACTCCAATTTTCAAAAGAAAAACCATATTAATTTTTTTGAAAATTTCAATTCAACGGGTACTATCATATGAAGTCTGGGGACAAGACCCGTGGAAAGAGAAGCGGAGGCATCTCTCAAAAGACGAATCTCTTTTCAATTATTTTGATTACCAAGAAACATAGTTTAATGTTATCGATACTCAATTTATGCTAAGCACTAGGTGGCGGGCAGGGGCGGACACAGGGGGGCACGTGCCCCACCTAACTTTTGAGGTTTTTTTTTTTTTTTTTTTTCTCGTGTTTGGTATCGATTGAAATCTAAATTTTAATCTAAATCAAAGTTTACAATAAATTTTAATAATATATTTCATAGAATCCATAAATGTTTTAACTTTTATCAAAATTTACTACAAATTTGATTTTAATTTCCACCAAACAGGGGCAAAATCATAATAAATTGAATTTCGATAACATGCTAATTTTAAAAATTTACCGACGATTGTATGCTAATCAAATCTACAAATTGCTTATGTAATCTCAAAGCTTATTTCGATAACTACATTATGGGTATATCGAATAGTCCAAATAGATATCGAAAATAGTTAAAAATATGTTAAACGTAAGTCTTAAAGAAAAACGTCTAATTCGCATTTTTTCAAAAAAAATCAATTATTTCATTAAAATTTACTATTTTTGCGATACACTTCAATGTAATTTTCATCATTTATTAGGAAACTTTATATGGAACATGACATAAAAATTTTTCGAAATTTTACATCCGAAAAAGTCATATCCCATGTAAATTTTCAGATGCAAAATTATATGGGATAGGATTTTTTTTTTTTTACGTAAATTTTCGAGTGTAAAATTTATTCCAACTTCTTTGCAAGTTCGAGTGTGCCCCCCTAACAAAAATCTTCTGCGTCCGCCCCTGGTGACGGGCACACTACAACCCACCTATTATAGTGTGTCATGTCACCCGAGTGTTTAGCATAATGACAACCTAACTTCCTTGAAGACTTGACGAACTTCTTCAATTTTGAAAATTGTTGCATACGTTCAAACTTTAGGATTCAACCGTTTACACCTTTGAGGTTATTTCTAAGATCATCTTAGTGGTAATAAATTAGTATGACTAGTTGAAAACATTTCCTAGTGTGCGTATCAAATATTATTTTAAGTGGTTGATCAATTAACATTCTAGTTTTTTGTGACTTTTCAACAATTAAAAGTGTAACTTTATTCAACTTCTTTAATGAGGGACTCCCACCTTAAAAAATTCCCATTTCAATGTCATGCACGAGTCAAGTACTTGACAAATTCACCTTGTCCTAATTAGTTAAGAATTGTTGTTTCCACAAGTAACATTCGAGGATTGGTACCACCCCTTCCATCCACACTCCTCACTTAAAAAAAAAATTCAAGTACTTGGCCTCTGACTCTCTCATATATCTGCGTGCGAAAAGATTCTTTGATTGCTTTCTTGTTGTCGTAATATTGTCATTCTTTTTCTCTTTGTACATCTTGAGCATGCAACATTAGCGTCTCCACACTTAGAAATAACAAAATTAAATTATTACATGGCCCACTCGAAAATCTTATTTAACAGTAGAGCTAGTACAAAGCATGACTTTGCCTCAATCGTGGCGATAAACTAGTAGAATTCATTGTGAGATATAATATATCTATCTTCTACCCAAATTTCGATTTTACTATGTGTTCTAAAGAAATAACTCACCTCTCAACTTGTTACCATTTACAAATCAATGAATTAGTGATCTAATAATTCAAAATCATAAATAATAGAAGTAAAAACAATACACAAGCATCAATTGAATATCAAAACTTCATAATCAAAATTAGGATATCTGGCTTTTGGTTTAGTTGCACATCATAGGAGAAGAAAATACAACAAAGATTTTGAGTACATTATTGCGTTGAAAAAAAAAAAATGAAAAAGATAATAATCTCACACAAAGAATTCGTCATTTTTCTTTTAAAAATCTTGAAATCCTAACTTTTCTCTCTTGTTTTTATCCCATTTTTCTCCTTTAATGTTTTATTGTGTAACCCCTCTCTATTTGACCTTGAAGAGCTCTTTATATAGTGCTTGTCTCGCCTCGAAAGTTCTGCATCGAAAAGCCCTCACAGAATCTTAGACAAAAAAAAATTAACTGAATCGAACCATGGTTGAGCCACTATTTGCTTGCTGCGACCTGATCGTGGTCTGACCACAATTTGCATACTATAGCATGTTACCTCCGTCCAGTCCCTATAACTTTAAAAAAAAAACTCAAATTTGGTCCCCATTTTATGGTTTTCGTCTGATTTTGGTCCTTTTATCCAAATCTTAAAATTGAAGTCACAATTTCCAAAAGCTTTCATATTGATCCCTAAACATCTATAATCACTTGAAACTGGTCTTACTCAGGTTTTGAAAGTGTGCAAATGAGTCCCTAAACTTTTATAAAATGAATTTTACTCCCGACACTTGCCAATTTCCTTCAATTACTTTCTTAACGCTTCTTTTCAATTTCGTGCAATTTGGTTAATCTCCAATTGCTCCAAATCAACTTTAATAAAGCTCAAAACCCTCAATTTTGCTCCAAAATACTTCAAATTCGGATTTTACCTGCAATAACAATATTTACACTAAGTTAAATATAACTTCACGCAATATGCAAATATTGATCAACTTATGAGCACGGATAAAGTGTCAAACATAATTATCAGTGTCCAATAATTCATATCTATTTATCTAAACATGCTAAAATAAGCCAACATAGTTTTTAACAATTATAAACGAAATCCAAAATAACGAAATGCGTGAAAGTGAAAATGTTATTTTCGATGCAAAATGCTAAAATGTTGAATGTTACTAACTGTTCACAATATACTTATATTGAATGAATAGAATAGAAAATATAGGATTTAGTGCGGGAGAAAATGAAAGATCTGTGAAAAGAAAGGATTGCTGATTTGCCTGAAACTTGAATTCGATTTACTTGTTGTTTTATTAATTTGTCATGTAGCCCTACATATATAATTAATTGTGTGTAGGTTATCTTAAAGTTGAACTCAATTAAAGTGATCTAATAAGGAATTAAATTGTTGAGTTTACGACAAATAAATAAAGTATGGACCAAATTATATGTATAGAGATCGGATCCAATAGTGTTATATTTGACGATGTACCAATTATATATGAAAACTATAAATAGGGTTATGGTCATCAATTCATATGTGATTCTCATTATTTGTGTCTTCTCAATAACTCAAGAATTTATAGAGAAAGCATATTGAAGAGAAAGATCAAGAAACCCACAATTAAGAATCAAGAATTACAATAAAAAAATCAAGAAAAAATGATTGAAGCAATTAAATTGAAAACAAGAGAATCAAGATTAAAGAGCAAAAAGCCAAAATCAAGGTCAAGATTCAAGATTTGGAATCATAATCCGATATTAACGAATTATTCTCAAAGAATTAAGGTATGTTCCACATTATTAATTGTCTTGATGATCATGGAGGATCTTGACAATGAAGTCATTAGGTTTTCTAGTTTTATAAAGTTTAAAGTTTCAATAAGTGATATCAAAGTCAACTGTATGTTAAATCATTGAGATTTAAGAAAGAACTTTATGGATGAAATTCGTACTCTGGATTCTTTATTTTTTTTGGATGCAAATTTTAGTCTTAAATTTTGAATTTTAGATTTTTTTTTTTTATTAAATTTTATTGTATGTAAAACGTAAAGGCAGCATGGTAGGTTTCATTGATAACATGATTTCTTTCAATTATGTTGATGGTTAGAGTGAGAGAAAATAAAATATAAATATTGATTGTATTTATTTTATTGGGATATCATGTGCTGCTACAGCCATGGCTTTGTTGAATAATTAAGGGTTTATGAGTAATTGAATTTTGATGGGATGAAAATCAAAACTGTTGCTAGGGTCATTGGGCAGCAATTACCTGGCGTTGTAGCGCTCACTTCGGGGCACTACGGTGCCTACTTGCTGAATATTTTTTTAATAAAAATATTAAAATATGAACGGGGGGATCAAATTTTCAAATTCTAGAACTAAAATTTATTTCGGATTAATAATTTCCTAAAATAGATTAATTGAGGCAACAAATTACCAAAGTAAGATCTCTTGCATAAATTAATTTATTTAAAAGATTATGAAAGTTGTATGTACATAATTCATGCGAATATTTACCGGCCCAAAAGAACGTTAATATTTGATCAAATTATTTACACACGCATGGTAATAAATATGTGACAATTGTAATGTTTTCCATTATGTGAACATTGAGTTGATCAATAGATAGATTTGACGTTCGACCGAATTTATTGTCAATATTTGATTACTATACCAGAGAGCCACTTACAAGTTGATTTTTCTGTCTAAAGATTAAATATCAATATTGTGATCAGTCTCTTGTGATGGGGTTTACTATTATTTGAAATTATTGATTGTCAAATACGGATTCCTACGTGAACATGTTATTTAGGTTAAGTTCTCTATTCGGTTAATTCATCAACTTCTGCAATATCTGTCAACATCAATTTAATTCATGTACTTAAACCAAAGTTTAAGGGCTAGAAAGAGAACTCTTGTATCGTTCTTGACAACATAGATCTAGACCTTGCGTCAAGGACTGAACAATCAACTACTCTTACGAATAAGAGTTTCACTAATTAAAAATGGGATTTGAATAAGTGGGATCGTTTAAACCACATGAATCTTATGATCATGAAGTGTGGAATTCTAGTAGCATTTAAGGGTGCTAATATAACTACTTCCAAGGAATTTATTAAAAACAATTGAAAAAAAAAAAGGTTTCCAAGAAGCGATACGGCCAAAACTAGTATACTTCCGGCGAACTGGATTTCACTAAAGTATAAGGCTAAAAAAATATGGAAGTACATCATGAAAATGTCTCACGTGTCTTCAAAATCAAAGGCATTAAAATTTGAGTTGTCTGATTATTTGCTCGTGCATTTGGTTTTGATTTCTATTTTTACACAATTCAGTTAATTTAAGATCAGTTCCAATTGTCAAAAGGGGAAGTGAACTCTTGATGAGCTCATTTCATATTGTGTACAAGAAGAAAAAAAAGTCTAAAGTAAGAGAAAACTAGAAGTACTCACTTGGAAAATACAATATTAGTGTGTTTTTATACACTTATTAGGCACTTTCACAAGCTATTTATTGAAGAAAATGAGTGGATTTCTATTTATAATTGTGTAATTATGGTGTTTGTAGGCCAAAATTCTAAGTTGGTGAATAAATGAGCTAAAGGAAGGAAAAGAGGACCAAAAGTACACAAAAACATGATTTTGGGAACCAAGATGTACAAGTGCCGAAATTTGAGGACCTTGGGATGCAATATGGATGGCAAAATTTGGAATGAAAGTCAAATTTTGATGACCAGACATGATGAAAGTTGGAGGACTTAGAGTGTTTTTTTGGTTGTTAAGCTCACTTTTGAAACTTGAAGACCATTTTAATTATTTTTTGTAAAACCAGGGACCAAGGCTATAATTTTCAATAGGTTTTGTTTTAAAAATCAGCATATGACCTTATTTTTCGAGGAACACATTTTCTGAGTTTTCATCTAGCAGCAGCTTG
Organism: Fraxinus excelsior; assembly: GCA_019097785.1. Classification (NCBI taxonomy): domain Eukaryota; kingdom Viridiplantae; phylum Streptophyta; class Magnoliopsida; order Lamiales; family Oleaceae; genus Fraxinus; species Fraxinus excelsior. Next base: position 12,290,112 of record CM032636.1, on the reverse strand, counting down.
CCTTTTTTTCTTTTCATTTGCTGAATTTTTTTTCTTTTCTTCTTCATTTAATTTTTTTTTTCTTCCATTTTGTATTTCAATTTTGGAGCAATCAAGAGTATAAAAAGGGAAATACATCGAAGTGGTGAAGAAGTATTTAAAGAAATCAAGCAAAGCTTCAAATAGGGTTTTATCTATACCTTTGATTTTTCTCAATTTTTCTTCCATATTTGTAATGTATTGGATATATATTTTCTTTTATTATCATATATATAAAATGGGCTAATTTATTGTGTTGAAATTTATGATGTAGTTTAACCTAAATTTTATTAATATCTATATATTTATTTATTGATGCTTAGATTACCATTGTCTTTGTGTATTAATTATTGTATTGCATTCCCCTCATTTATTTGGCCAATAGATGAATGAATTAGGTGATTTGTGCAATTATTGAGAAATTGTTGTTATTGTTGAGCTATTAATGAAACGAAGGTTAACCGAAGTCGTAAATTCCAACCCATTTGAAATCTAAAAATCCTAGAACTTCGCAATTGTTAGTTTAAGTTAATCATTTCTTTTTCAATTCTAATTTCAAAGAGTTTAATTGTGTGTATATTTATCGTTAAATTGAATCAATTCTCTTGTAATTGGAGAAACACTCTTCGAGTGATCGACTTGGACTCAAAAAGCTCATTTACTACTTGATCGCAACTCTGTGCACTTGCGGTGTATATTTTTAGCGAACAATACCTATAAGGATAGTTAGAGGATAAGGAAGTTGCATCTAGTTCAATTTAAAAGAATAGTAAGAGCCTGAAAAAGATTTATCACCTGCTATTTCTTTTGTGAAAATCTGGAACACATGAAGAGAGACTATACTAAATACCAAGCTTAGTGTGTAAAGAAAACTACACTTCTCACTTTGGTTTGTTTTGAGATTAATTTAGTTTCAATATCAAGACACATTTGGTGGATAAATCCTAGCGCCATTACTCATATAAGTGTATCTATGCGGGGTTCCATGAACAGCCAAAAGTCAATTGATACTGAAATATTCATATATATGGGGCAATGACAAATCAGTCAAAGTTGTTGAGGCTATAGGGACATTATGTTATCATTAAAGACTAGTTATTATTTGAATTTAAAAGGGACATTTTCGATATCGTTTTTTAGACGAAATTTTATTTTTATTTCTATATTGGACAAATTTGATTATTCTTGTTCAATTGGAAATAGTCAGTTCGATCTTTTTCTTAATTCAAGTATTGTGGGTACAAGTTCTTTATCCGGTTACGATAATCCATATATGCTTAATACGGTTGCATCTTATAAAGAAACATTGAATGCGAATTCACTTGGTATTACATATAAATTAATCAATGAGAATTTTGCTTCATTATGACACAAGTGATTATGTAACATTTCTCAAAAGAGAATAGAAAATCTTGTGCTAGAAAAAATTCTTGATTCTCTTTATTTTTTAGACTTAAGTGTTTATATTAATTATATTAAAGGAAAACAAGCAAACACGAGGAGGTTAAATGTCAATAGGACTTAGGACATCTTAAAACTAATTCATACGAATATCTATGGGCCATTTACTTCAGCTTATTGGAACGGTCAACGGTAATTTAGTATGTTCATAGATGGATTTTTCTCACTATAGCTACCTATTTCTCATCTATGAGAAATCTCAAACACTGGACATGTTCAAGGCATATAAGGCTGAGGTTGAAAAAAACAACTCTGTAAAAGAATTTAACAAATCTGATCTTACCATATTGGTGGATATTATGACAGATATGACAGATCAGGAGAACAATGTTTATGGCCTTTTATTAAATTCCTAGATGAGTGTAGAATCGTCCCACAATATATGAGAATCTCTCTAGGTAGAAGTACTAAAGACTGCAACTTAAATTTTCAACAAAGTTTCAAGTAAAACAATTATTAAGAGTTACAATTTTTTTTAAAAAAATCCCACTTTAGGTCAATTTTTGAAACGAGAAATGTCCGATCTCTTAAGGATGTAAAGTTTGAGGTGGGAGATAAGGTTAAGGATTTTGTTTTGGAGGAAGATTAAGTTCAATTGACATGATCAAGACCATGGACATTCTTACTATAGATCATGTTCAAGAAGTAATTTCGAATCAAGACAATATTACAAAATTCCCTATAAACAATCAAGAGATTGTTCAGAAAAACAAATTTAACAACCTCAAAAATAAATGTCATTAAAAAAATCTATTATAAAAATGAGAAAGACAATTTCAAATGACTTTATAGTCTTTCTACAAGAAAATAAAGATGACTGGATTGATGGAAGATTAACTGATCAATTAACTTTTATCAAACCATACAAAAGAATAATTCTAAATAATGGATTGATACCATGCATAAATAGATAAAGTTCATAAGTGACGACATCTGGGAACTCTTCCCATTGCCTGAAGGTGCTAAACCCATTGGTTTTAACTAGATATTTAAAATCAAGAGGGATTTGAAGGGTGATATAGAGAGATATGTGGCTCGTCTTGTTGCAAATGATTTACTCAAAATGAAGGCATTGACCTTATAGAGACTTTTTCTTTGATTTCTATGAAAGACTTTTTTAGGACTATTATGACATTTGTGACACATTTTAATCTTAAGTTACGTCAGATGATTTACAAATTAAATAAATTCATCTATGAGTTTAAACTGGTTTCCCGTAATGGTATCACAAATTTCATCAAATAATTATTTCATTTGATTTTGAGATGAATTCAATTAATGATTATGTTCATCATAAGTTTAGTGGGAGTAAGCATATTTTTTAGTATTGCATGTCGATGACATATTATTTGCCTGCAATGATATAAGTTTTTTGTACGAAACTAAGAGATTTCTTTCATGGAATGCTGAAATGAAAGATTTTGGTGACGTCTCTTTTGTATTAAGGATATGAATACACATAGATCATTCTCGGTGTATTTTTGGATTATCACAAAAGAGTTGTATCGATAAAATTATTAAAAAATTATGGGATGCATAAATGAAAATCAAGTTATACCCCTACAACTAAAGGAGACAAATTTAGTCTCAATCAATACCCTAAAGTGAATTTAAAGAAAATAAAATACATAAATTTTCTTATGCTTCAATAGTTCGGAGTTTAATCTACACTTAAGTTTGCACACATTTGGATATGGCATTCATTGTTGGAATGCTACATAGATATTTAATTAACTCTTGGATGAAAATTTGAAAAGCAGCCATTGAATTATTCGGTATATATAAAGAACTAAGAATTAAATGACCACATTTAGGAAAATCTGACCAATTGGAGATTATGGATGTTCTGATTCTGATCATAGAATATGACTGCAAAATATTTTCACTAGACTGCATATTTTTGATGTATTTAAAAGACCACTTTAGTTATTCTGTGACAATAGTAGTCTTATATTCCAAAAGGAGCATCATGATATCAATATTTATAGACATTGAGTTCCTAGTTGTCAAAGAAAGAATTTAAAGTGGTTAGATTTCTATAAAACATATTAGGACAAACCCCATAATTATGAATCCATTTACTAAATGGCTACCATCCAAAGTCTTTCAAGAGCATATGAGAGTTTGAATTTGGATGTTGTCTATTTTAGACACATATTTTTATATATGGATATTCGGTTTATTTCAAAAATAAAGTATTTAGTTTAGTTCCACTCTAATTAAAAAATTTGGTTTGACCTCATTAAAGAATAAGTTAGGACCAATTGAAAATAGACATGTTTGGATCACATTACATGTAATTTTCATGGTACACATACACTTGATCTATATCATTTGATTGTTTTGATATACGTGATCATTTGTGGGTTTAGTTATGATACTTGTAACGAAGATCGCTTTGATTTTGTATTGATATAATCAATGGACAAGATTGTTTAGAAATTATTTGGTTATGATAACAAAAGTTTTGAAGTCATAAGGTTATATGCATTTATCAAGTAACATATGTGGTCCAAGTGAGAGATTGTTGGGTTTATCAATTGTCATGTGGACCTATATATGTAATTAATTGTGTAAAAGGTTATCTTAAAGTTGAGCATAATTAAAGTGATCCAATAAAGAATTAAATTGTTGGGATTAGGGTTTATGATATCTAAATAAAGTTTAGGCTAGATTATATGTGTAAAAATCGGATCCATTAGTGTTTTATTTGATGATGCGCCAAATACATATGAAAACTATAAATAGTATGATTCTCAATTCATATGTGATTATCATACTTTGTGTCTTCTCATCAACACAAGAATTAATAGAGAAAACATATTGAAAGGGAAGATAAAAAAAAAAACCATAATCAAGCATTACAATAAAAAAATCAAGAAGAATGATTGAAACAATTAAATTGAAGAATAAGACAATCAAGGTTATAGAGTAGAAGTCAAAATTAAGGTCAAGAACGTAAGAGCCAATAATTAAGATTCAAGATTTGGAATCGAGATCTGATATTAAAGAATCATTCTCAAAGAATTAATTTATATTCCGCATTATTAATTATTTTGGTGATTTGACATGGATGATCTTGACAATAAAATAATTAGGTTTTCTAGTTTTATAAAATTTAAAATTTCATAAAGTTTCAACGTTCCTGTGATTTATCAATTCTCTTGTTGCAATTGAAAGGATATTCAAATCTTTTACACTAAGTTTAGTTTAGTAGTTTTTAAATTTTGACAAGAATATGTTAATCTTTTACTATAAAATAGAAACTTATAAGTGAAACTATATAATGAATTTACAAGTTTGAGCAAACTATTTAGCCAATGTTCGATGATCATTATTGAGAAAAAATGATGTTTTTGTTTTTATGAGAACGTATGGTTAAAAAAATAGAAAAAAATTTAAACTTCGTATAAAATATTTTATTATATGAACGAAATATTGAAAATGAATACGAGAATTTAAAAAAAAAAATTTGTTTTAAAAGAAATAAATGGGAGCTTAGCCAAATCCCCATAAATATTCCAAAGGTATGGCACAAACTAGCCGTGTCAACGAGCCACGAGTCAAAACTCGAAACTCGGGTTCAGCTCAAACAAAAAAGGAATAGATTTTTGGCCCGAGACGAGTCAAGCAAAAGCTCGACCAAAAAATTGAGGCTTGACCTGAGCTTTTATCTCGAACCTTGGCCCGAGCAAAGTTGACTCGAGTTTTTTTTTCTTTGTGTTTAAGCAACCTGCAACGTGGAGACAGCATATACTTTTTTTTTTCTTTTTCTTCTGTTTTAAAAACTAATTATTTTTTTTACAGGTTGGCTCGAGCTCGAGGCTGACCCCAAAATGGGGCTTGATTTGAGTCTCCACTCGATCCCATTGAGCTACAAGTCGACCTGGCTTGGACTTTTTTTGAGTCGAGCCTTAGCTGACGAGCTATTTTATCATCCCTAGCACGAACCATGGCAACACCATGAGAAGCCGACAAAGCATTATCTTCTATGAGAAATGCTATGTGTACATAACAATTCTCATAATGATGTCCATAATGGACACATAGAGACCCCCTATTGGGATGGTGCACCTACCAACCTAATTTGACAGGCGTGTGGATGCCGTCAATTCTTTACTAATTCTTTTACACTCAGATTTTTAGCTCTTATAGGACCCTTTTTATTTAAACTTCCAGAAATGTACCCACTACATACTGAACTTCAAATTCTCAAAATTTTACGTCATTAGGACATCTCTAGCGCTGCATAAAAATTTACTCATTTTTGCACTAAATCTTGGATCAAACTAAAATTCATCTCAAACCATTACACCAAATGAACATCATTTAATCATTTTTTTATTCTTAGTAGTTTATTTATTCGAAATATTATTTATTTATATATTTTAGAAATACATAAATTACTAAATAAATAATTACGTTAAATTAGGGAAAATATTAAATTTATTAATAAATATATTATAAAACATAGTACAATTAGTAGATTCACTTCAAAAGTGAAAAATATTAAATCATGCCATTAAAAAATAGTGCACTGCAATAGTTAATGTAGATATGTGGTTGTTGTAATATATTTTATGTTAACTAAAAATAATCCTGTTTGTTATATTTTAAATTTTTTATGTTTATTTTAATGAATTCAATAATTATTATTTTTAACAATTAAAATTTATTTTAAATGTAAATAATAATAATAATAATAATAATTGTATAAAAAATTATATAACACAAATGACATAAATACACTCCAATAATTCTTTTGACAAATGAAACAAGGGAGACAAATTGAACTTTGCACCATTTTGAAATGGTACAAAAATTGGTGCTACATTAGATCACTTTTGCACCAAATTTTGGTGAAATTTGGCGTTGTCATCGGAGATAGCCTTGGTCGTTCTTCTCTAAATAAAATGCAGGAAAAATGGGATGGCATAGAATGTAAATATTGTTAGATATGAGTGCAAACCATCATCCAAAACATCATATAAATATGAGTCATGCTACGTGTAAAATATTAATTGACAATATTGGTTCACACGTCGTCTTTGACATCATTATATTCATTCATTTTAAAAAACTCTTTTTTACCTCACATGTTATGATTTTGACAACATATGATTGTCAATCATTGTTATCAGTTAATATTTTACACTTAAATTTATTCTATAAATATATATTCCAAACCCTTGTGCCAGCTTCATTTATTCCCTGTACCATTTTCAAACCCTTGTGCAATTTTGGTGTACGCCGCCATGGCTGTGCTGAGCCACTTCAGAGTGGCGGCGCGGCCGCTTGTTTCCCAACGGCTTGGTCTCATTCGAGCTTATGGATCAGCGGCTGCAGCTCAGTTGGACGATGATTACTGCTATTATGATGATGAAGAGGAACAACGGGGGAACGGGAAGCGGAGGGCAATGGAGGAATCCGAGGGGGGGTGTGATAGGATAGGGCGTGGAGTGCAGTGGGTCATTATCGGTGATCCAGTGGCGAGGAGACACGTCTACGCTCAAAGGCTCTCGAAGCTTCTGGATGTTCCGCATATTTCCACGAGTACACTTGTTCGTCAAGAGCTGCATCCTCACTCCACTCTTTTCAAACAGGTTTACTTTTTATTCTATCTATTAATTGTCGGTTCCAGGAGACTATTAAAAAAAAAATGCAACCAAATTATGAAAAAGTTATATTTGAAATGAGTTCAATCTAGGAAAATGAACTTCTAGAAATGGAAGAAATCGAGGTGTTTTTAGCTTTTATGTTGTTTTTGTTATCTCTGAATTTGGAAAATCAATAGCTGAATGTTAGTATCTAATTGAAATTCATGAATTGCACAACTTGAAGCTGTTTGCTTTTCTCTATTTTCCAAAATAAAAAAAAAAAAAATACTTGGAGAAAAGAATGGAATTTAAGAAGTTCAGATGAAACTTCGAGAAAAGGCAGAAACTGGAAGCTTTGGGTCATATTTACTATGAAATCGCCCAATGAAGACTATCCATTGTACAACTTTATGGTTTTTATTTTGGTGAGCATTCGTTGACAATATTGTGTTGATGGGGGCAATTTCTTGGTTTGTTCTAGAGTCACTTGATTAATTTTCTTAATATTTCATAATTTTGGTCTTAAAACAGATTGCAAGTGCGGTGAACCAAGGGAAACTAGTACCTGAGGATGTAATTTTTGGGTTGTTGTCGAAGAGACTGGAGGAAGGGTACTGCAGGGGTGAATCCGGCTTTATTTTGGATGGAGTACCTCGCACGAGAATTCAGGCGGTAAGTAGTGATACTTTCCTCTCTGTTTCTTTGGATCTATGAATACGAAGAGCTTTAGTTTATCAAGAGTTTCAAGCGTAAAATTTGGTATCTCACTCATAAGTCTGTTTAGATGGAATAAATTGAATTGAATTCCTCCTGACACCGTTCAGCCCAACTGAACGGTCCTCTTTCATGCTATTGACATTTAAGATAATGCAATTTTTACTCCCTGTATGTTATATAAGTTTTGGCTGGTGCACGTTCATACATCTAAATTGTGATTTTTTTATTTTTATTTTTTTGCCTGCATCCAGTGTTGTGATGCAATAGGAGTAGGAGAATACGATATAGTATTTTCAGTTGTCACAAACACTGTAAAGAAGAACTTTGATGTATGGTGATGTGAGGGGGTTTCAATATCTGATGATTTGAAACTGTTATGGTCATTGCAGGAAATTCTAGACCGAATTACTGATATAGACTTGGTGCTGAACCTTAAATGCACGGAGCATATGGTAGTAAAGAAAAATCTAGGCAATGGAACTTATTCTCCTTCTCGAGATTTTCATTGCATGGCAGGCTCGGGATTCAATTTAAGTCTTCAGCCAAAAGATGGCCAACTGGAATCTTCCTGTGCGGACAAAGATACTGCCTGGAAGGAGAAACTTCGTACGTATGCAGAGCAGGTACTTCCATTGGTCTTCTGAACTAATACTAAATGTATGCACTGCATATTTTGAGTTTCTAATATTGTTTGGGAGTAACACGGCAAGTACCTTCCTGATTCAATGGACTCTTGCAAGCTATAGTCAAGATGGATTTCATACAAATGGAAAGATTGATACATCCAAAATCAATATACCGAACACACTGTTTTGGATTTCAACATTAATCCATCCAATCATAAGATTATGGTGTGCAAGACAGGTTCCTACACCATATTTTTATGTTATTTGACATGCAAGTCAGTTGTGGGTACCTTTTTTTTTTTTCTTACACCACTTTTGTGGACGGTAATTTTTTTTTATCAACATGCTATGAACAGTAAATTTAATCTCTTGCCTCAGCTACAAGTAGTGTCATGCTAATAACTCAGAATCTTGCTTTTGTTCAGAGAAAGCCCGTAGAAGAATACTACAAGAAACAAAAGAAGCTTCTCGAGTTTCATGTGGCTGGTGCGCCCGGGGACAATTGGCAAGGTCTTTTGTCTGCATTGCATCTGCAACACATGAATGCTGTCTGTTCTTCTCTCAATTCACCACAGAAGTTGGCTGCTTGATTTTGATAGATTCAATTTCTGATAGTCGGTTCGAGTGTGGTAGTAAATACAAAGAAATACAGATATAGTAGAGTTCGTTGGAGTTTTGTAGTAAATACTTGTATTTTTTGGCAGACGAAATGTTGAGTTTTTTGTTGGTAAGTATCATGTTACATTGAAGTGAGTGAGTGTAACTTGCTAAGAAAGAAATGCGTAGAAGTAAAATTTGGCTTATTTTTAGCATTATAGACAGCAAAAAGTTGCTCTCATCTTCGCTTTATTTTAATGCTTTTGGGTGTCACTGGGAAGGTTTTTCAACGTATGTTGGGCGCGGTTTTTGATATATTTTCAAATTAAATTGATTATAATAGTTTAACAAAAAATGGCAATTTTGAGATTTAATTATCATTAATCAGATAATTAAGCAGTTACTAATTATATATGGAACATATACTTCAATATTTTTGAGCATATAGTTTAGTAAATAATTTTGGATATGAAGGTTAATTATCATCTTAAACGAATTTCAAAACTAAAAATCTAGAGAGAAAAATAAGATTATTAACAATTTAGGTTCAATATTTTCATTCTTGTCTTCTAAATGAAGTCTTTAGCCTTGAAGTCAGATCTTGATTTTCAGTGTCAATTAAGTCACATATATTTTGAAAGTGATAAAATGAGCGAGAATAATCATCACTTATTTTTTGTTAATTCTCAATTTAAATCACATTATTATCTCCATATGTTTATAATTTCTCTTTTGATTCTCACTTCCTTGTAAATAAGATGACCGGCCCCTCTCTATTCCATTTCTCGAGCCCCGAAGAAAAACCCCTCCCATTCGACCTCAATATCTCCAAGCAAGGCCTTTAGACTGAAGCTCAACTCAATATCATGGGAATGGTTTCCAATACGAATTCTGTTAATGACACTCTTCTATTAGCAAGAGAAAATATTTAGAAAAATAATATTGATTTATGACCATATTTCTTAAAGAATTCTACAAATTTGATATTTTTGAAATTGTATTCTTAAACGTATGATAGTTATGAATTTTCCCTTGACAATCTCAAACTTACTTAATGTTCTACTAGTCAAATCAACCTAAATATCTAAGCCACCAAAAGAAATTTTGGGGATTATTATTATGATGTTGAAGCTTATTTATTTGTGTTTTTAATAATGTAGGAGAAAACTCGAGATTGTAATGAATATTGATCAAGAACAATAAAAATTGAACAAAATCTGCAGTTTTGGAATTTTGATCCACACTTTAGATATTGAAGGACTTGAATTGAAATAAAGAAAGATTTTTGCTGCACAATAAATTGGACCCAGTGACTAAATTGTAACATTTGAAAGTGTTCACACTGAAATATGACCCAAACACGTGGCTAACAGAACTTTTCCAAATAAGCTATTTCCTACATGTAGAAACACATCGTTAGTCACTTGTGGCCTTTTCTGATGGGGATGGAAGCGATCGTGAGAACTCTGACGTTCAAGTTAGTGGATTGATAGAAGGAATCTGAGATGTCCGGTGGTGGTGTTTACTGGAAATGTCTTTTTTGTAGTAATGTGCAAGTGGATAGATATAGTGTAGAGACCTTGTGCACTTTTCAAGGACCAGCAACCCCTTCTATAGTTCAAGTGTGTGTATTTATAATGAGAATGGAATAAGAGAAGAACAACTGGATGTGGAATACGTGGCTCTGAATCTAGGACGGTCCTCTCGTAGGTGTCAATCTATCAATCCATAGGTGGGCGGTTCATTTAATGTCCCTGATACAGTAATGCGTAACTTGACATTTTGAAGTTTGCTATACGTCCCATCAATCAGTTCTAAATATTTGGTTCTTGAGATCTTTTCATAAAAGATCTTCTAGTACACAAGGTTGAAGTGGAGCGGTTGTAGTAGGAGTGATAATCGCGTTTTGGATGTCATCACTTCAGACTTAGTTTCGGTTGAGATGAAGTGATGCGGAGTGCGAGCCTTTGCATCCGCCGGGGTGGCTGATGAAATCAATTCGTCTGATATGTGCGGAGGTCGAAATCAGTTCGTCCACTGAGTGGCAAGACGAAATCAGTTTGTCCCAAGTGGCGGAGGTGAAAATCAGTTTGTCCTAGGCGTTGGAAGGGGCCAACAAGGATAGAACTGCGCTGAGGATGTTATCTGAGGCCCAGAATGAGGAGATAGAATCTTTGAATGCAGAAGTGAAGATAGTGGGTGATGTGTCTGTCTAAAATACATCAACAAATGACTAGCTTTGGCCTTGAAGATTGTAAAGGATGCAGTGGTTTTTTCTTAATTGAGACGTGTAGTTTCTAGTTCAGATGAACTTTAGACACCTCGCTTCAATGAATGAAGTAGTGTAAACAAATCGAATCAACTAATGTAAACACCTCGCTTCAACTAATGAAAAAATGTAAACAACTCGCATCAACTAATGTAAACACCTCGTTTCAACTAAGGAAGAAGTGTAAACAACTCGCTCCAACTAATGAAGAAGTGTAAACACCGCTTCAATAAATGGTGTAAACACCTCTCCAAAGGGCGTTCTCCATGGTGGATGGTGCATTCGTGGAAAGCATCAATTTTACAAGGCCGAAGAGGCAATCCCAGGGCATCGTAACGAAGTGGACATCCTTGATAGAGGTGGCTCCGTGGGAGGCATCACACACTTCTTCAAGGTCATTCTCCACGTGGATGATGCATATGTGGAAAGAATCACATTCGAAGGAAAAATAAGACGGCCTCAGTAGGGGTGTCACGCAACTCTCCTAATGAATTGGACATCCTTAACAGAGGTGGCCTCGTGGGAGGTATTACGCGCCTCTTGCTTTCTCCACGGTGGATAGTGCATCTATGGAAATCATTACATTCGAAGGGCAAATGGGGCAACCCTAGCATCGCGTGCCTCTTCTAATGAAGTGGGCATCCTTAATAGAGGTCGCCTCGTGGGAGGCATCACACACCGCTTCAAGGCCATTCTCCACAGTGGATGGTGCATCCTTGGAAAGCATCACATTCGAAGGGCAAATGAGGCGACCCATGTGGGGGCATCGCACGTCTCTTCTAACGAAGTGGACATCTTTAACAGAGGTGGCCTCATGGGAAGCATCACGCACCTTTTCAAAGGCGTTCTCCACGGTGGATGGTCCACTCGTGGAAAGCATCACATTAGAAGGGCAAATGAGGCCTTTCTTAACGAAGTGGATATCCTTGACAGAAGTGGCCCCATGGGAGGCATCACACTCCTCTTCACGGGTGTTCTCCACAGTAGATGGTGCATCCATGGAAAGCATCACATTCGAAGGGCAAATGAGGCGACTTTAGTGGGGATGTCACGCGCCTCTCTTAACGAAGTGGACATCTTTGACAGAGGTTGCCCCGTGGGAGGCATCATGCATCTCTTCAAGGGCATTCTCCATGGTGGGTGCATCCGTGGAAAGCATCACATTTGAAAGGTAAATGAGACGATCCCGGTGGGGATGTCATGCGCCTCTCCTAACGAAGTGGACATCCTTGACAAAGGTGGCCCTGTAGAAGGCTACCTCTTCAAGGGCGTTCTCCACGTTGGCTAGTGTATCCATGGAAAACATCACATTCGAAGGGCAAATAAGGCAGCCATGGTGGGGGTGTCACATGCCTCTCCTAACGAAGTAAGCATCCTTGATATAGGTGGCCCTGTAGGAAGTATCATGTACCTTTTCAATGACGTTCTTTACGGTGGATGATGTATCCGTTGAAGGGATAATGAGTTCTTGCATAGCTGAAGTGAATAGACAATGATGAGACCTTGTACAGATGAGGTGCTTAGGCTAGGATAAGGCCTTTGTATAGCTGAAGTGAGGTATTTGCATGATCGAAGTGAATACGTAATGATGAGACCTTTGTATGGTCGAGATGTATGGTCGAAGTGTGGCCTTTGCATGGCTGAGGTGAGGATGGCTTAGGTAAGGCCTTTGCATGGCCGAGGTGAATAGGCAACGATGAGGTCTTGCAAAGTTGAGGCGCCTAAGCAAGGACGAGACATTTGTATGGCCGAAGTTAGGCATTTACATGGCCAAAGTGAATAGGCATTGATGAGACCTTGCACAACCGAGGGGCCTAGGCAAGGATGAAGCATTTGTATGGCCAAAGTGAGGCCTTTGCATGGCTGAAGAGAGTAGGCAATGGTGAGGTCTTGTATGGCAACTAAGGCGCCTAGGCAAGGGTTAGGCCTTTGTATGGCCGAAGTGAAAAGGCAATGATAAAGACTTTGTATGGCCAATGTTGCCTTTGCATGGTCGAGGTGAGGCATTTGCATGGCCGAAGTCAATAGGCGATGATGAGGCCTTGTATAGTTTAGGCACCTAAGTAAGGATGAGGCCTTTGTATGGGCAAAGTGTGTGGCCTTTCCATGACCGAATTAAATAGGAAATGATGAGTTCTTACACAGCTGAGGTGCCTAGGCAAGGATGAGACCTTTGCAAGGCCGAAGTGAATATGCAATGATGATGCCTTTGTATGGCCGAATGGAGGCCTTTGCATGGCTGAAGTGAATAGGAAATGATGATACCTTCGTATGGCCAAAAGGAGGCCTTTGCATGACCGAGGTGAGGCATTTGCATGGTTGAAGTGAATACACAATGATGATGCCTTGCATAGTTAAGGTGTCTAGGAAAGGATGAGGTCTTTGTATGGTCGAAGTGAGGCCATTTCATCACCAAATTGAATAGGCAATGATGAGGCCTTGTATGGCCGAAGTGAATAGGCAATGATGATGCTTTTGTATGGCCTAATGGAGGCCTTTACATGGCCGAGGTGAGGCATTTGCATAGCCGAAGTGAATAGGCAATGATGTGGCCTTGCATAGCTAAGGTGTCTAAGCAAGGATGGGCTTTTGTATGGACGAAGTGAGGCCTTTTAATGACCGAATTGAATAGGCAATGATGAAGCCATGCACAGCTGAGGTGCCTAGCCAAGGATGAGGCATTTGCATGGCCAAAGTGAATAGACAATGATGAGGCCTTTGTATAGCCTAAGTGAGGCCTTTGCATGGTTAAAGTGAGGCATTTGCATGGCAGAAGTGAATAGGCAATGATGAGGCCTTGCACAGCTGAGGTGCCTAGGCAAGGATGAGGTCTTTCTATGGCCAAAGAGAGACCTTTGCATGGCCGAAGTGAATAGGAAATGATGAGACCTAGTATGGCCGAAGTGAGGCATATGCAAAGTCGAGGTGAGGCCTTTGCATGGCCGAAGTGATGCCTTGATGTGGCCATTGTTTGGTCAAATGGAGGCCTTAGCATGGTCGAGGTGAGGCCTTTGCATGACCAAAATGAATAGACAATGATGAGGCCTTGCATAGCTGATATGGTACGATATGAAGTATAGATCACACAAAGAAAAGTAAGATTAAAACGAAAACAAGCAAGAAGATGAATTGGCAGAGGAGCAAAATACTTTATTAACAACCAATGAAGAGATAATACAATTTATGCAAATTTTAGTTACAAAACTGAATAAGGAGTCCACTATTTATAGGGGAACCGTCCAAACTCTAAAACATGGTAACTAGATCAAAAAATCGCGTAAAATCAGAAAATAAGGAAAAAGATTCGCGACGCTCGAGAAAAGCTTGGGTGAGAGCCTGTCGCTCGTGCGACGGCTCAGCGACAGACTAGTGATGAAATTCTTTGTTCCAATTTTGCTCATCTAGCTCAAGCGGGAGTAGAGCGTCTGTCCAGTACCGTCAATCCGTCATTTTTCCTTCTTGGACCCTATTTTAACATCTTCAAGTCCAATACTCCAAAACGCGAAGCTCTATACCCAATTTGGATTGAATTTGGGTCACAAAACCCAATAATCTCCACCTTGACACAAATTTCAAGGTAACGAATGAAACTCCAAAATTTCTCCACTTGAAAAATAAGTCCGACTACAGCGAAACACACTGAACTCTTTAAATTGAACCAAACCTCTCAAACACTAAAAAACACTATTCCTCTTCCACCATATGTAAATATAGATACAAATGAACCTAAACCCCGAATTCCCAAAATTCATAATGAATTCAAAATTTACCAAACAGGGTCGAAACACACCTTTTAGCAGAATCTCCACTAAATGCTTTAACTGAAGGCCCCTGGCTAGACTCGTCACCTTCAACAATTCCAAAAGCATGCACATCCAGATCAGTATCCCCATACCTATTTTCAATGGGTCTTTCCCTAGCCGCTAAATACAATAGAACTACAGACTGTGGTAGGAAAGCAGACTTACCCATATCTCCCAAACTTGACAGAGTAGTATTCTTAAAAAAAAAAAGACTAAGAGCCACTTCTCAACGGTACAGTACCAAACTATATTTCCACCACGGTACCCAACCTATGCTAATGTTTCTTCACTAATTTTTCCCGACCTTATAAGATTTATAATTGGGACTTTCTCCGCCCCTCCAATACAACACGGACACCTTTTCGAACCTTCAGGACTCCACCCGCACCACAGAACGTGCACTCTCTTGAATCTAGGGTACTCAGCAAGATGATGTTTTTCTTCAAGTCTGGAACATGTCGAACCTGGCCAAATGTTCTGATTGTTCCATCAACCAACTTCAATCTGACTCTCCCAAAACTAGCTACTTGACAAGATTTGTTGTTTTCCATGACAATGACACCTTGCATCACCGTTTCATATGATTCAAACAGATCTTGATTGGAATTTATATGAAACGCACAAGCTGTATCCAAAATCCACTTTTCGTCAGGCTTAGATTCCACGTCAAAAATAGTAAGACCCCACTCACTTACAAAGTTCTCTGTGATGTCAGCTTCATATGGAGTCTCTGATTGTCTTCCACGATTTGCAGCTAAATTAGCTTTACCCTGCAACTTCTCACAATCTCTCTTGATGTGTCCTTTCTTCTTGTAGTAAAAGCAGACCCTATTGCTAAAATCCATCATCAACTTACCCTTTCGCCTATCACCACAAACCATAAGAGCTTCATCATCTCTAGAACCAGCTCCAACCAGATGTTTCAACTTCTCCTTTGAGAACAAAGTATCATATGCTTCTTCAATGGTGATGATGTTTTTTCAATGGTGAGTGTGTCACGACTGTATAGAATCGTGTCCCTAAAAGATAAACACGAACTTGGCAGCAAGTACAACATGATTAAGTTCAAGTCCTCTTCATCTTATTTCACCTATAACGTCTCCAGATCAGCGACAATCTCTTTAAACACGGCCAGATGATCTTTAAGTGATTGGCCTTCTAGCATGTGATGAGAATAAAGCCTCTGCTTCAAATGCAATTTGCTGGTCAGACTTTTGGTCGTGCACAATTACTCCAGTTTCAACCACAATGCAACTGTTGTCTTCTCCTTCAAGACGTCCTAAAGAATGTTGTTAGATAGATGAAGATGAATCTGTGAAAGTACATTGCGATCATTCCGTAGCTTATCCTCTATTGTCCAAGTTGTGAACATTTTGTCAAATCCCAACAAAGCATAATCCAAATCCATCTGCACCAATATAGCTCTCATCTTCACTTGCCACAATGAAAATCTTGTAATGTAATCCAATAGCGAAATGTTATCATAGAAGCCATCGATCAAAAAACCTCGAACGAATCAAATCTTTACTCTGCAAAATTGCTGAACCTTAGCTCTGATACCACTTGTTGGGAATTTGAGAAGGTGATATGACACGATATAAAATATAGATTGTACAAAGAAAAATAAGATTAAAAGAAAAATAAGTAAGAAGATGAATTGACAGAGGAACAAAATACTTTATTAACAACCAATGGAGAGAGAATATACAATTTATGCAATATTCTACTTACAAAACTGAATAAGAAGTCCAATATTTATAGGGAAACTGTCCAAACCCCTAAAACATGGTAACTAGGTCAAAACATTGCGTAAAATCGAAAAATAAGGAGAAGATTCGCAGCTTGGCTCGAGCGAAGATCCTGTGGGAGCCTGTCGCTCGAGCAACGGCTCAGGTACAAGCTAGCGACGGATTCGTTGTTCCAACTTTGCTCCTCTCACTTGAGGGGGAGTCAAGAATCCTTCTAACGCCATCAATCTGTCATTTTTCCTTCTTGGACCCTATTTTGATATCTTCAAGCTCAATACTCCAAAACGCAAAGCTCTATACCCAATTTGGACCGAATTTGGGTCACAAAACCCAACACTTTGCATAGCCGAAGTAAGTAGGCAATGATGAGGCCTTGTATAGTTGAGGTGCCTAGGCAATGATCAGGCCTTTGTATGGTCAAAGTAAGGCCTTTGCATGGTCAGAGTGAATACGAAATGATAGGACATTGTATAGCCAAAGTGAGGCCTTTGCATGGCTGAGGTGAATAGGCAATCATGAGGCCATTGTGGGATCGAGATGCTTAGGTAAGGATGAGGCATTTGTATGGCCGAGGTGAGGCCTTTGCATGGGCGAAGTGAATATGCAATGATGAGGCCTTGTTTGGCAAAAGCGCATAGGCAATGATGAGACCTTTTACAGCTAAGGTGCCTAGGTAAGGATGAGGCATTTGCATGGTCGATGTGAGGCTTTTACCTGGCCGAAGTTAATAGGCAATGATGAGGCCTTAATGGCTGAGGTGCCTAGGCAAGGATGAGACCTTTGTATGACCGAGGTTAGCCGTGTCAACAAATCGAGCCGAGCCGAGAGCCGAAACTCAAAGAGCAAAATAGGTTTGAGCTTTTTTTGGCCCGAACTAAGTTGACCAAAATCTCGACCAAAAAATTGAGGCTCGACCAGAGCTTTCTACTTAAACCTTAGCGGGCCATGCTGGCTCAATTTTCTTTTCTTTCTGTGAGACAATCGTCTGCTTTGCAAGCAGTAGCTACCTACAATGTACAGGCAGCTACTTTTAATTTTTTAATTTTTTTAAGGCTCAACTCATCCGGGTCGACGAGCTATACGAGCTGGCTCGGGCTCGAGCCTTTGTCCGAAAATAAGCCTCAATTCGGTGGTTCCATCCACGAGCCGAGCCATGGGCAGCTCAAGCCAATTAGTCATTTTGCCTTCCCTAGCTGAGGTACCCAGGCAAGGATAAGGCATTTGTATAACCGAATTAAGGCATTTGCATGGCTGAGGTGAGGCCTTTCCATGGCTGAGGTGAGGCCTTTGCATGGCCATATTGAATAGACAATGATGAGGTCTTGCACAGTTGAGGTGCCAAGGCAAGGATGAGGCCTTTGCATGGCCAAGGTGAGGCATTTTCTTGGCCGACGTGAATAGGTAATGATGAGGCTTTGCACAACTGAGGTGCCTAGGCAAGGATGAGACATTTGTATAGTCGAAGTGAGAGCCTTTACATGGCTGAAGTAAGGCGTTTGCATTCCTCAAATATGACCCATTTTTCAGGGATCTTCCCTTCATGGCATCTTCTTCAGAGGCCTCCTATTTGTATAAAGGTTTTCCAATAGTCTCTTAATCAATGACCTTCCTTTTAGGGGATTTTCTTATTCATGCCCTCTTCTTCAGAGGCCTACCCCCTTTTTAGGGGGTCTTTTTATTCAAGGCCACTTCTTTAGTGGCGTTTTACTTCCAAAATGATGTTTCTCATGTTGGTAGCCATTCAATCACTTTCAGAGAGTTGGACAGTAACTTATTATGCCTCGTCTATGTTGATGGTGAGGTCGATGGTGACTAGCCAAGGAAATTTCCCATGAAACTCCTTCTTTAGAGGCCTCTCTAACCTTTCTAGGTAGGGATTCTTCACTATTTGAACTCACTTTAGCTAGCAAATTCTTTTTAGAGGTGAGTAATAAGACTCCAAATCTCTTCATTAGGGCCTCCGCTTGTTCTTTCTTCAAGAACAACTTATTTTTCAAGAGGGATGCCAGATGAATTTTTTGGTAAGCTTTTTCTTTTTGGTAGATGTTTGTGGTTATAGTAACCATTTCCCACAGACGGTGCCAATATGTTGACCCTGAAAAATGACCCAAACACGTGACCAACAGAGTTTTTCCACATGAGCTCCTTTCTGCACAAAGTAACACACAATTAGTCGCTCGTGGCCTTTTCCGATGGGGGTGGAAACATCCGCGAACGCTTTGACGGTCAAGTTAATGAGTGGGTAGATAGAATAAATGGGATGTCCGACGGTAAATCCATCGAAAATGTCATTTTTTGTGGTAGTGTGCGCATGGATAGATATATTGTAGAGAACTTGTGCTCTTTTCAGGGACTAGTAACCCCTTCTATAGTGCAAGTGTGGGTATTTATAATAAGAATGGAATAAGAGAAGAACTGTTGGATGTGTAACATGTGGCTCTGAATCTAGGGCAATCCTCTCGTAGGTGACAATCCATCAATCCATAGGTGGGCAGTTCATTTAATGCCCATGACACAGTAATTTGTGACTTGACATTTTGGACTCTACTATATGTCCCATCATCAATTCTAAGGATTTGGTTGTTGAGATCTTTTCATAAAAGATCTTTTAGTACAGAAGGTTGAAGTAGAGTAGTTGTCGCATGAGTGATAATCGCATTTTGGATGTCATCACTTCGAATTTAGTTTTGATTGCGATGAAGTGATGCGAAGTGCGGGCCTTTGTATCCACTAGGGTGGCAGATGAAATCAGTTCGTCCGATATGTGGCGGAGGGTAAAATCAGTTCGTCCACCGAGTGACGAGATGAAATCAGTTTATCCCACATGGCAGAGGTGAAAATTATTTCGTTTGATATGTGGCAGAGGGCGAAATCAATTCGTTTGCCACGTGGAGGATGAATCCAGTTCATTCGCCATGTGGCGGTCGTATTCGATTCATCCTTTGACGTGACAATGACGTGGAAGATGACTTGGAAAAAACTCATAACAGAAACAATTGAGGCTTTCAATGGAAGCATTACATTGATTGCGTCTTGAGAAAAAAAATTTGATTTGGAATTGAAACCTAATGGGGATGGAGTTCTGGAAGAAGGAAGACACATAAAATAAGAAAAGGTGAAGCAAAAAAAGACTCAGAAATAGGGGAGAAAGAAATGGGGAATTTAACAAACAATTGGAAACAAAAATTCCAAAATTCTGTACACAAAAATCATTAACATTGTGCAGGAATTTTGGAGTTAATCAAATACTGTCAAAGAACTAGTAGGAGATCTACAATAATTAAGAAGAGACGAAAAACCATTGTTGGGATTTTATTATTGTTCATTGTAATTAAACTAGGTGATGCATTTTAACATTTATTTGTTTAATTCCAAATTATGAGTGGCTAAGTACATTTTTTTTAAGATGATGATGTAGTTTAGGTTTTAATTATTTGTTTAATTTTGAGACTTCTTGCAACTCAAATATGTGTAATTATTCATTTAAGTGCTTTCAATTTCATGTGTATCAATTGATTGATTTAAAGATAATACGGAGATCAAGAGGTGATGTATCAATATAGCTTGTAAAATAAATAACGTAGATATTATAAGATATCTAGAGATAATTATAGGCTATGCAATTTGGGTAGAATTTTTCTTAGGATAAAGCATTCGTACATATTTGAATTCAAGATCCGTACACTCGTAGAATCAATCGAATAAGTTTTTTGTGTCGTTGTCGGGGGCCACTTTATTTACTTTCTTTTTTATTAATTAGTTCGATCTTTTATTTAAACTCTCGATCTTGTTTTTCCATTGTTAGGTTTCCTTGCATGTGAATTTCGAAGGTCGATGATATTGTAACATTCGATCTAAAAATTGAACGCACTTTCTAATAAAGAATTAAGAAATAGCAAGAAAACCTTAGGTATAATAGAACATAGCAATGCAATCGACACGGGTTTAACAACTAGATGAAATTGATGAAGATAACTTTCCACTTAAGCAATTCGTCGTATCACATGTTACATCAACTTGGAGGTGTCAAGACGGACGGGTCGGTCAGACCCGTAAAAACCGGCCCGGATCGACCCGGGACCGTGGGCTGACCCATGACCCGAGCGGGGCGGTTCACGGGCCAAAGAGGTGTGACCCGCGGGTTTAGGCTTCACGAGCCGCGGTTAACCCGCTGGCCCGTGAAAAAAAAATTCAAAAAATTTTCAAAAATCTTACAATTCCTGAAGATTAATTGGAAAACCAAAATATAATTTTTGAACAACTAAATTATAGTTAAGTAGGTGTCAACCTAATTGGGATGTACTTAAACTATAAATTATAGTAAAAGTAGGTGCCAACCTAGTTGGAATGTACTTATGTTATAAATATTTGATAATAGTAATTAGATATGCATTTAGTTGTTATTTGTTTAAGTTAAATTTAACTTTGTAAAGTTATAAATAATTCATGTAACATTAAATTTGAATTCTATGTAAAAATTTCTTGATATGATTATGAATTTATCATTTTTTTTCAATTCTTAGTTTATATTTAACAAAAAAAAATATTTTTTTGCTATAAATATGAAAAATTCTATATTTTTATAATTTTATTTATACAATCATACGGGCCAAATCGGAACGAATCGCAACCCGTGACCCGCATGGGCTCGACCCGGATGGGTCAGCGGGTGGGCTTGAGTTGTAGTCCAAAATTGTGGGCAGACCCGTAACTCGCAGCGGGCGGGCTTTTTTTCACGCGGGTCGTTACCAGGCTTGCATGTTGGCCGACCGACCTGGCCCGGACCACCGGATTGACACCTCTACATCAACTAGTTAAATATTGTTTATCCTACATTGGGACATCCGAACTTTTAACTAAGAATGAATATCATTCTATTATTCCAAAACGGATTGTCATTTTATGGGAAGGCACACAAGAATTCACACACCCGTGTATCACGATTTTTGGACATCTACAAACATTACAAATTTAATGGAGTGTCTGACGAAGCTAACAAATTAAACTCTTCCTACATACACTTTGAGATGGAGCAAAAGAATAGTTGAATTCCCTACTTGGGAAAGCATTCGAACTTGGGACAATTTTATACATTAATTCATTACAAAGTATTTTTCACCATTGAAATCAACTAAGTTGAAGCATGAAATCTCAATATTTCAACATGCTGAATCAGAATGCTTTTATGAAGCATGGGAGACATTGAAAAACATGATCATGAAGTGTCCAAACCATGGTATCAAGAATGCTTTCATGTCGTACATTTGTTGACTCATATGAAAATGGATCCATCACATTGAAGTTGCTAAATGAAGTTGTTGAACTTTTTGAAACCATGACATCAACTAATACTTTGTGGTCTTCTGAAAAAAGTACGTAAAAGAAGCCCATAGGTATACATGAGATAGATGCATTTTCAGCATTGTCATACAAATATAATCTTTAGAAAAGCAGGTGATAGATCGCTTGACTTTGAAAAATTCAGCAAACAAAGTGCAAACAAATTTTTATGTTTGTAGCAATTGTGGAAGAGAACACAATAGTGGGAAACGTTTAACTGCGTATCAAAAGATACAAAAAGTTTAACTATGCACAAAATTATCAATGTAATCAAAACAACCCATACAACAATACATATAATAGGCAGCACAACCATTTTAACTTCACCTAGAGCAACAACCAAAATAATTGTCAATAGCATCCACCGGGTTTCCAATAGCTAGAGAAGAGAGCTTATTTGAAAGATATATTAGGTAAATTCATGCAAAAGATTGAAAAATACATGACAAAGACCAAAATAGCCTTGCAAAGTCATTCGGAAGCCATCACCCAAATAGGTTAGTTGGTCTATGCTATCTCTGAAGGATCACAAGGAGCCCTACTTAGTAGCACATAAACTAATCCAAAGGAACAAGTGCAAGCAATTACAACAAGAAATGGAGTACAATTGCCTGAAATTACAATACAAAGACTTGTTGTAAAGACAAAAAAAAGTGCTAGCTATTAACAAAGAGCAAGTTGAGGAATTTGAAAAAATCAACTGAAGAAAATTTGAAAGAGAAATCAAATAACCCATAGGCTAAGGTAGTTGCTCCTACAAAAGAATGCATACCTCCCATTCCATTTCCACAGAGGTTGCATAAACATTAACTGGATAAACAATATTGAAAGTTGCTTGGGGTGTTCAAAAAGTTGCACTTCAACGTTCTATTAGTAGATGCATTAGCATAAATGCCCATCCATACAAAATTCATGAATGAATTCTTACTAACAAAATGAAGCTGGAGAAACATGAGACTATGATGTTAACTGAGGGTTAACTGAGGGTTGTAGTGCATTTTGTAAAATAAATTGCTTCTTAAATTCAAAGATTCGGGGAGTTTCACTGTATCTTGTACTACATGAGATAATAATTTTGAGCATACTTTTATGTGATCTTTGTGCAAGTATTAGTCTAATGATATTGTCTTTATACAAAGAATTGTGACAATCCAATCATATTGGATAGACTAAAACAACCAAAATGTCACTATAGCTGGTTGACCATTCCATAAACCATCCAATTAGTGAAGATGTTTTGATAAATGTAGATAAGCTCATTTACCCTACGGATTTTATTATATTGGATATGGAGAGAGATCGAGACAATCCAATCATATTGGATATGCCAATTGTTGTCGTGGGAAGAACTTTGGTTGATGTGTACAAATGGTAATTAATTTTAAGACTGGAGGATGAAAAATTCACTTTCAATGTCTTTAAAGCAATAAAGCATCCATGTATAGTTAACTCTTGTTTTAAAATTGATATTGTTGACAAATTTGGCAGATCAACTAACATGAACATCCTACAAAACCACTT
Organism: Fraxinus excelsior; assembly: GCA_019097785.1. NCBI lineage: Eukaryota > Viridiplantae > Streptophyta > Magnoliopsida > Lamiales > Oleaceae > Fraxinus > Fraxinus excelsior. The sequence goes on along the minus strand of CM032636.1, from coordinate 12,266,415 downwards.
GAAGCATGTCTAGTTCATTCTGAGTCCAAAGCAATAGAGAACCTAGAAATTGAGGAGTATGTCAACTATTTGGAAGCATTACCACCAATAGTTTACACAAAGAGGCATTATATCGAAGAACTAGGTAAAGACCGTGCTAAACTATTACCATTTATTCAACATCTACATGCTCTTAAGTTGAAACCTTTACTAGCACAATTGAAGCATGCCTATTTGAGGAAAAGCTTCTACATTGCCAGTCATTATTTTAAGGTGTAAAAAAGAGGAATAACATAAGTTACGTAGAGTGCGTAGAGAACACAAGACTGCAATTGGATGGCCTATTGCCGATATCAGGGGTATCGGTCCATAATTATGTGTGCATAAGACAATTATGGAAGATGATTTGAATCTATCAGTTGAGCATTAATGGAGATTGAATCCAAATATGAAGGAGATGGATCAGGCTAAAGTACCTAAGTTGTTGGATGTAGGCTTCATATATCATATTTATGATAGTAAGTGTTTGAGCCGAGTGCAAATAGTACCAAATAAAGGGAGTATCACGGTAGTGAAAAATGAGAGCAACAAACTTATATTGACATGAACAATAACATGGTGAAGGGTCTTAATTGATTATAGGAAGTTAAATACTATCGTGAGAAAAGACCGCTTTCCTATGTTGTTCATTGACCTGATGCTTGAAAGACTAGTAGGATATTCTCATTATTGCTTTATAAATAGATATTCAGGATATAACCACGTATCAATTTCTTTGAAGATCAAGAAAAGACAACATTCAAATGTCCATATGGCATGTTTGTTTTCAAGAGTATGCCATTTGGCTTATACAATGCACATGCCACATTTCATAGGTGTATAATGGCAATCTTCTGAAACATGGTTAAACATTTTATTGATGTATTTATAGGTAACTTCTCAGTATTAAAGTCTTCATTTGATAGTGTCTCAAGAATCTTGCTATAATTCTACAGAGGTGTGAAGAAAGAAATCTCATATTTAATTGGAAAATGTGTTAGTTCATGTTCAGAAGGGGATTGTATTGGGCTATCTCATATCAGATAAGCGTATTGAGGTTGACAAGGCAAAAACTAAAATAATTGAGAAACTGGCACCACCTGCTTCAGTAAAAAAGATCAGAAATCTTGTAGATCCCTCAAGATTTTATAGAATATTTATTTAGAATTTCTCAAAGATTACTAAATCTTTATATAGTCTACCTGAGAAGGATGTCCCATTTTAATTTACTAAGGAGTGTTTGACATCATTCAATACGTTAAGAATAAGCTAGTAACTGCATCTATCATTCCAGCATTAGATTGGGATCTACCACTTGAACTCACATGTGATGCAAGTGACTTTACAGTGGAAACAATATTAAGTCAAAGAAGGGATAAAATGCTTTAAGTGATTTATTATATCATCTGAACCCTTATCGATGCTCAAATCAATTACCCTACCATAGAAAATGAGTTGTTAGCGGTGTTGTTTTCATTTAAGAAATTTCAAGCCTATATCATTGGTTTGAAAATCATAGTTTACACAGATCATGTAGCTCTTAAATATCGATCGATTCAAGAATTTGACTTGGAAATTCAGGACAAGAAAAGAACAGAAAACTTAGTGGCAGATCACCTATCCAAGTTGGAAAAGTACACAAACGATAATTAGATCGATGAATTCTTTTCTAATGGACAATTGCTAGCTTTACTTGAGGTTACATGGTATACAGATATAGTCAACTACCTCGCAAGCAACATTGTAGCTCCAAATAAGATAATTAAAAGGTGCATACCAGAAGTAGAGATAGATGTGATCTTACAGCAGTATCACTCATTAGCACATGGAGTGAATTTTAGGGCAACCAAGACAGTTGCTAAGATACTCCAAGCCGAATTCTATTGGCCAACTCTTTTTAAGGATGCCTATAGTATAGTTAAAGCATGTGATCAATGTTAGAGAACCGAAAGCACTGTAAGGAAAAATGAGATGCCCCTAAACTTCATACTTGATGTATAGCTCTTTGGTGTTGGTGACATCGATTTCATTAGACCATTTCCATCCTCATATATGTGTCAATACATCTTGGTGGTGCTTGAAGTAGAGCACTTCGGTGCATGTCACGTCGATTTCATTAGATCATTCCCATCCTCATATGTGTGTTAATGCATCTTGATGGTGGTAGATTATATCTCCAAGTGGGTAGAAGCAATTGCTACACAACCAATAATTCTCAATTATTAACAATTTTTTGAAGAAAAACATTTTTATCGATTTGGAATACCAATGGAACTCATTAGTGATGGTGGAAAGTACTTTTGCAATCAGATATTGACTTCGGTTCTAACAAAATTTGGAATTAAGCATTGCATTGCTCTCCAACTCGAGATCAAATAGATCTTGGAGATAATAGTAAATGCATTAAGAAATGATTGGCAAAAAATTTTAAATGATGCTCTTTGAGCATACAAAACAACGTTTATAATGCCTATTGAGATGTCTCCATATCGATTGGTGTATGAAAATATTGGCACTTACCCGTAGAGTTGGAGCACAAAGCATAATGGGCAGTAATGAAATTCAACTTTTATATGTTGTTAGCTGGAAAAAAAAATACTCTTACAACTCAATAAGATGGATGAATTCAAACATGATACCTATCAAAATGCTTATATTTACAAGGAACGAACGAAGGAACAGCATGACAAAATTATTCATCCAAGTTGGGAAGCAAGTGTTACTCTATGATTCTCAATTCAAACTATTCCCGAGAAAATTACAATCTATATGGTCTAGACCGTTCACAATGGTGCATATACCATTGATGCACAATCAACCTAAAACATTCCAAAAAAGGGTAACTTCAAAGTTAATGGACAACAGTTGAAAAGATACTTGAAATGAGGGATTTTTGAAAAGATAAATTATCCATCATCCTAGATGAATCGGAATGATGACCATAGCAGTAGAGCTTGAGACAATAAATCGAGTACTTAATGGGAGGCAACCCATTCTCTAACCTAAACTCTTTAATTTTCAGTTTTTGCATTGAATTTAGGGTACAGATATTGCATTAAACATTTAGATTTTCATCACCTTAAGCATATGATTCACTTCTAGAAAAAAATTACGTGTGATCGCGATGAGCCGCGGTTCACACAAATTCCCTGTTTGCCACAGCTTTACAAACCGTGACCAGTCGTGATTTGATTTATTTAATTTTAATTAAAAATAATAATTAAACAACAACAACAACATCAACAACAACAACAATAATAATAATAATAATAATAATAATAATAATAATAATAATAATTAAGAATTTTCTAGCAGATAGGTTCCAAATTCAAATAAAAAATCCCCAATCTTTTTCAACTATCTTCCAAAACCCTCTCCCAAAATTTTCTCTTCCAACTTCCCAAAAAAATTCAAAGTCTTTCATTGAGAGGATTCAAATAAAAATTACACCTTACTTAAGCATCATTCAACCCATCTACAACTCTATTTTAGAATTTCCAAGAAGGTAAGAAATCAAATCCCTAGTTTTTGTGAAAAATAAAATCTTGAAGATTGTTCTTTTTATCTTTATGGGTCTTGATAAAGGTGGGATTAGGGGCTTGAATTCTTGGATAATATGCTGAGATTTGAAGGAAATTACATGATACTACATATGGATCTTGTTAGATACTAGATAGTTAGAATTTTGTAACTACATTAGATTTGCATTGCCCTCGAGATGTTTGATGAAACTTATCAACCAAAATCTCTCACCCAATTCATTAAGCTCTTTTGAATACTACCACAATAAGTTTGGCAGTACTTTTTCCCTCCACGACCACCCCACGTATTAGGAAAAGTCATATAGAATTTCACAACACATTGCATTATACATTAGTATGACACACATGGCTCTTCTTTTGCTAATTTATTATACAAATTATCTCTAATATATAACCCCTGTTTGAGCCACATTAAAATTCACACTCTTATTTTTCTACTCATTTTCAACCACACATTCTTCAATAAAATAATATTTTTCATCACATCAAGAGTAATATTATTTATCATTATAATGATGGAATAGTAATGATGTGGCAATTTACATGAAATATCTAATTGGCATTAACTCTTTAATAAATAATTAAAAAATTCTTTTATTAAGGGCCTTTCATATTTCCGAGCAAACACTCCCTTAATTCATCCCATTTCTCTCTCCCATCTTCCCAAGCATTACATGGTTCTCCCCTTCCCCCTGTTCTCTTCCTTAATCCACTAGAGGCTGAAAAGAAATATGTACATCAAACAATCCAAATGAAATTGAAAATCTTGACTATTTGATTCATAATCTTCGTTGTATAAGTAAATTACCTTAGTGTAATTTAGTACAATTTAATTTAGGAAAATTGCAGCAGCTAAACGTTGAATTTTTTGCAGACTTTATTTTAACATTTAGTTTGTACCACTAGCGGTTCCAAATATTTCAGAAATTAGCACGTAGTGTCCAAATAGATGGAATTCATTCATTTGACCGTTAGTTTACCAAGAAAATGTGTTTTGACCAAATCTAAAGAGGGTAAAATGGTAAATTTATCATTATTCCACATAAAACAAAAAAAAAAGAAAAAAGAAAAATGGAACTGTATATCTTCCGAAATCCATCCCACGCCACCCCAAACCAACCCATTAATCAAAACTAAATCATGGAGCAATTTTGTGAACTTGAAGCAGGGAGCAAATGAGGAAAACAACAACAACCCTTTTTAAAGGATGATTTTTTGATGTATTGTCTTTATTTGAAATGGGTACTAATAGCAATGAAAAATTGGAGTCTAAATTCTAATGTTTGTCGATCACTTTTCTTGACTAATTTATTTTTGCTCATTTACACAATTTTGTGTTGATGTTGCTTTTAAGACTATTGAAAATCTTTGCACACTTTGCACAAAATTTTTAATAATATTTTCACATTTTAGCAAACACAATAATGAAGTGCCTGTAGAATTCAGTGACTGTGACAAGTGGTGGTAGATGGGAAGAAGGCAGCAACGAGATTGACTTGGTTTTGATTTAGTTGTTGCGTTGGGTGGGGTGTGTGTTGACCTATGGTTAACGTCTCGTTTTGATTATCACAAACAAATTATGTTTATTATTAACAAATTGATTTTTTAAGTGTCTATAGTGATGATTGCACATGAATAAAATTGATGACACGAAGGTCGAGGCAAAGAATTTGCATACAATGATCAACGTGGAAACAAGATCAATCAATCGAGGCTATGAAGAATGATATGACAAAACCCGCGAAGAGTTTCCTCAACGAAAATTGAGACAAAAGTAGAAGTACCGTCAAGATGTTCAAAACAAAGAACTTAGACTTTTTCACATTCTTATGTAAAGGTAAAACATTTCAATACTTGGCAATAAATCGTGAAGAGCTCAAAGTTTTAAATTTACGATTGAAAAATCACAACAAAAATGTTTTACTCAAACAAATATGTTTTCAAAGGTAAAAATCGGAACATGTGTGTTTAAAATATAACAAATGCTTTGAAAAACATTTTAAAATGTCTCTCGAATACCTACATTTGATAAAAATTAGAAATGAGGACGTTCGGAGCCAAAAGTGGCATATCGGACGTCCGGTATCCCAAGTTATGGCTCCAATGGTCAAAATTCCAACATTCCAATTTTCTGACAAAAAATAACGGATAATTGATCGTTTGGTATTTACCGGACGTCCGGTATAGTGCGTCTGGTAAGGCAGATTTTTTGACCGTTTAAATGTTATAAATACATCATTTTTTCCCCGCTTGCAATAACTTTTCTTGAGCATTAAAGAGAGGCTTTTCTTGAGCCACCTTATTTTCTATCATTAAGAAGATTAAAAAGCATTAAAATTCTTGAAAAACTTTTGAGCGATTAACTTCGTGAAAATCTTTAGTTTTTCAAGAAAATTTTCATTTCAACACTTTGAGCTACACTCATTCCCATTTATTGAAGTGTTTGCCCATTTTCTTCTTGTTATTAACATTGATTCTATCATTCGATAAGAAGAGAAGATTTCACTTTGTTGCGTATTTTTATATCGCAAGTGTACGATATCGTAACAAGTAATATATTGGACCTAAGAGTCCGGATTATCGTTCCCACGAGGACTATACTTTAGTCTTAATCTACTTTTCTAACTCTTATTTGATGGAAGTAAATCAGAAAAGGAATTGTGATAGTTGGAAAGATTGATTCTTTTAAATGAACTAAATGCCTAAAACAAATGAAAATTATGCTGAAATAACTAACACAAATAGATCAAAGATTCATGTATATAAGATGTATTAGGGCAAAACAACTTCATCTAATGATCACCTTAATTCTCAATTCAAGATTCTAACCTAACGTAGTGTTCGGTCGAATTCTCCTACCGTATTCAATTTACCTATCTCGAGTTCTCATTGAGCCTATTTAACTAATTCAATTCCATATCTCTATGCGAATTACCCTTAGTTAAACGAGTTATGGCACTAGGAATTCATATAACGACCGCAACACTTAGTGTAGGTATCTCTACGCGTTACACCTCGTTATCGGATTTTATTACACGTTCTAAGTCTCAAACTCACCTCTCGATTCGTAAGAAACTCAATAGATCATCAAATTATTGATCGGGTAATTCAATGCATTGCAATCATAATAAAATCAACACATGGAAGAATAAAACTCAAAATTCATGGATTAAAGAACTAAGGGTCTCAATAGATTACATTATTTGCCATAATAATGAATTTAGCTACTCATAATCAAAACAATGAAATAAATAACTAAATTCGAATAAATCACCGGATTTAAATGATAAAAAGATGGAAAAGAATCAGCTCTTGCACCAAGATCTTCTTCCACTTCCAATGCTTGATTTGAACTCGAATCCTTCCTCTTCGATCTTGTGTTTTTCTCTCAATGTTACAAAGTGTGGAACCCTCTTTTCAATATGTGGGAACCTCTTTTCAATGTGTCCCTAGGTCTATTTATACTTTCATATACGTTCTTGGCCAAGTTGGGGTCTTTTTGTGGAGTTTTCGCGGCCCAAACAATAAAAACCTAAAATCTGTGGCGGCGGCGGCGGCGCTTGAGCCCTACGGGACAGCGCTTGAGTGCTGAAAATCTATTAAAAAATCCATTTTCTAGCTAGTGCAGCGCCTGAGCGCTGAGTTTGTAGCGCTTGGGCGCTGAGTTTCTGTCTACTTTGCACCAGCTTCATTATTTTTGTCATAACGTTTTCTCCCGATGTCCGATTGAGGTAATTCAAGATGCGTTGGAAAGATAACTCAAAGGGCTACAACTGTTTTTCAGATGTCGTCTTCAAATTCGATCGTTTGCTATATCAAATATGGATCATAACATGAGTCTAAAAACCGATGCATAACTCTTTCAATCCTAAATTGATGTGTGATCATATTTTAACGGTATTTTATCCCTTTGACGTCTTCCTTTATCCAATTGACTCCTAGTACTCTCGAATCTTCATCGTGAGGTTCTACACAACTTTTGAGCATTTGCGCTTCAGTCCCCAAACTTTGGATCTTGCCTCTTTTTCGCCAATTTTGCATTCTTTTCTCCAATTCTTCATCTTCCATCGAGTTTCACCTAATAACATATTATATCATAAATTAGGCTATAATCTTATTAGAAGAACGACAAAATGTCATTGTTTTGGAGACTAAATAAGTGCACAAAATACACTTATCAAATACCCCCAAACTTAAGCATTTGTTTGTCCTCAAACAAAATCATAATCTAACTTAACAAACACACAAACATGCAATGTTAATTACCTAATTGGTGGCCAGTCAATCAAGTAAAGCAACAAGATTTAGCTAGTTAACTTGGCTTTTTATCTCAAGATTGAAATCATAATATCAAGTTTATGCACAGCTTCAAAATCACAATACAAAAATTAAAATCTACTTTTCCAATGTAAAATCGACGTGTGTATGTGAAGAATTAAGTATAGCATTATGAATTCATAAGTTGTTTCGATTCCCGACCCTCAATGGTCAAATATGTTCTTTCATCACTCGTAAGATTCACACACCCCCAAACTTATTATTTTCGCTCTTTTCCACTGTGTGAATTAAGGTTGAATTTTTGACTATTCTCACCTCTCTAGTTTGACAAAATTTCACCAATCGCAGTTCAACATTTCAATAAATAAGGATTCTCCATTAAATTTGATTGCTTCAATCTCTAGACTTAACTAGGCTAACAATCTCTTATCATAAGTCAAATTTTCTTAAACAAGTGTTTGAGACATAACCAAGGCATTTGGTGCGTATTTTGTTTCATGCACGTGCTTTTTCTGATTTTTTTCAATTTTTTTTTAAATATTTTTTTTCTTTATTGGAAGCATTCTCTCCCTTAAGCTTTCTAAATGATCCATGTAACAAGTTTTCAGCCGATGACTCCCAAGTAAGATGACCATAGGGCACCAGGTTTTAAAAACCCTTGCAAGCTTAATTGCTCGAATCATAAAGGCTTAGAAGAGAAATTTTCTAATAAAATATTTTTTTTATGCCTTGATTAGTGCAATGTCCCTCATTTAACACTAATTCAAGTAAAACGACCTCTAACTTGAGAATTTCACCCAATTGCATCCTATCGACCTTAGACAATCCACACAAGATTTTTAATTTCACACATGGAATTCCTATTTATCTCAACATCTTCCTACAACAGTGAAATCCCCCCAAACTATTCTAAATATGGTCTAAGAATGTAAAATTTAATGGTTTTGGATTTAGCATCTATGGTCCACTATTTCAACCTATCCAATTATGAAATCAACACATTCCTACACAATGCTCAACTTAATTCACGTGCTTAATATATATCAAATCTTACATGGAAAAGTACAAATTAATCTAAGAATGCAACTTTTTCACCATTCATAGATCAATACATGATTCAATATATTCATCATTGCCAATCAGACTAACTAACTCACACAAGCACACAAAAAGATTTTTTTTTAACTAAAACAATAAAGCACACAAAAACACATAAAAAATAAAAACTCATGTTTTCCACCCCCAAACTTAAATTAGACATTGTCCTCAATGTCTTTAATCCTAAATCCGCATATAAAGGGGTGAGAAAGAAAGTAAAGAAAAGTCTCCCTGATATGGCGTGTAATTCAATGGCTAGCTTTCTTATTGCTCCCGTTGGCTCCTTGGTAAATAATGGTTTACATGTTCCGCGACGTTATGTTCCTGAAAAACAAATAAAATATTAAGATAAAAAAAAACTGGAACAAGCGTTACTTAGCTCTAACATCTAATAAACCAGTTGACATATAAAAGACCTAAGTGAAAACGAGGTATAGATGATGAATCACAAATAACTTAAAAATAAACTAAATTATCCTAAAACTCGAAAACAAAATAAATAAAAGGGAAAAAGGCTTGGGTTATCTCCCAAGAAGCGCTTCTTTAAAGTCATTAGCTTGACTCTTTGCACAAGTGTTTCATGGCACTTTGAATGTGGCTTTGGATGTTCTGTTTAGCTTGTTTAATTTGACTTTGTTCCATGTTGCATTTTTCCTCCAAATTTTAGCATTGCTCTTCTCCATGTAGTATGACTTTTTCTCATCACCTAGTTTGAACTCAACAATATATACCTCAATCTCTTCATAATGTTTAATTACAAAATCCACTTTTGAGCAAACGATGAAGTCGAGGAATTCCTTTTCTTCGAATGTTGCACATTCTTTTTCGCCCGTTGTGATTAATTTCTCGATTTTCTCATGCTCCTCTTCTTTGATTGAAGTTTTCTCAAGTTCAACATCCATGTCCAAAACTTCTGGCACAAAGACAATGACATCTTCATTGGAAGTCTCCTCCTCTTGTTGTATTTGTTGATAGTTCGGTGGATTTGATTCTCCTAAATGATGATCATTAGTAATTTCTAGAAGAAATAATTCCACAGGCAAATCATTCATATCAAATTCCCACGAGAGAAAAAATGCAACAGGCAAGCTTTTCAGGACAGTTTCATCAATTACATATTCTGCTTTTAGTTCTTGTATATTCCGTCCTATAAGGATATCTCTCACAAGCATATATCCCTCAACAATTCCTTGAGCTGCCAATTGTTGTTGCCTTATGATGAAGTCACATACGAGCATATTGTCAAAATCAACATTGACCATCTTTTATCTTGAAAAAGAAAGAAGAAAAACAAAACAAACTAAAATAGAAAAAGAAAAATAAATAAATAAATAAATAAAAGAAAATAAACAAATCAAGTAACAGTTAAAAAGAATAAATTAAGACTAAAAGTAAATAGTCCCCGGCAACGGCGCCAAAAACTTGTTGCGTATTTTTATATCGCAAGTGTACGATATCGTAACAAGTAATATATTGGACCTAAGAGTCCGGATTATCGTTCCCACGAGGACTATACTTTAGTCTTAATCTACTTTTCTAACTCCTATTTGATGGAAGTAAATCAAATAAGGAATTGTGAAAGTTGGGAAGATTGGTTTTCTTAAATGAATTAAATGCCTAAAACAAATGAAAATTATGATGAAATAACAAATACAAATAGATCAAAGATTCATGTATATAAGATGTATTAGGGCAAAACAACTTCATCTAATGATCACCTTAATTCTCAATTCAAGATTCTAACCTAACGTAGTGTTCGGTCGAATTCTCCTTTCGTATTCAATTTACCCCTCTCGAGTTCTCATTGAGCCTATTTAACTAATTCAATTCCATATCTCTATGCGAATTACCCTTAGTTAAACGAGTTATGGCACTAGGAATTCATATAACGACCGCAGCACTTAGTGTAGGTATCTCTACGCGTTATACCTCGTTACCGGATTTTATTACACGTTCTAAGTCTCAAACTCACCTCTCGATTCGTAAGAAACTCAATAGATCATCAAATTATTGATCAGGTAATTCAATGCATTGCAATCATAATAAAATCAACACATGGAAGAATAAAACTCAAAATTCATGGATTAAAGAACTAAGGGTCTCAATAGATTACATTATTTGCCATAATAATGAATTTAGCTACTCATAATCAAAACAATGAAATAAATAACTAAATTCGAATAAATCACCGGATTTAAATGATAAAAAGATGGAAAAGAATCAGCTCTTGCACCAAGATCTTCTTCCACTTCCAATGCTTGATTTGAACTCGAATCCTTCCTCTTCGATCTTGTGTTTTTCTCTCAATGTTACAAAGTGTGGAACCCTCTTTTCAATATGTGGGAACCTCTTTTCAATGTGTCCCTAGGTCTATTTATACTTTCATATACGTTCTTGGCCAAGTTGGAGTCTTTTTGTGGAGTTTTCGTGGCCCAAACAATAAAAACCTAAAATCTGTGGCGGCGGCGGCGGCGCTTGAGCCCTACGGGACAGCGCTTGAGTGCTGAAAATCTATTAAAAAATCCATTTTCTAGCTAGTGCAGCGCCTGAGCGCTGAGTTTGTAGCGCTTGGGCGCTGAGTTTCTGTCTACTTTGCACCAGCTTCATTATTTTTGTCATAACGTTTTCTCCCGATGTCCGATTGAGGTAATTCAAGATGCGTTGGAAAGATAACTCAAAGGGCTACAACTGTTTTTCAGATGTCGTCTTCAAATTCGATCGTTTGCTATATCAAATATGGATCATAACATGAGTCTAAAAACCGATGCATAACTCTTTCAATCCTAAATTGATGTGTGATCATATTTTAACGGTATTTTATCCCTTTGACGTCTTCCTTTATCCAATTGACTCCTAGTACTCTCGAATCTTCATCGTGAGGTTCTACACAACCTTTGAGCATTTGCGCTTCAGTCCCCAAACTTTGGATCTTGCCTCTTTTTCGCCAATTTTGCATTCTTTTCTCCAATTCTTCATCTTCCATCGAGTTTCACCTAATAACATATTATATCATAAATTAGGCTATAATCTCATTAGAAGAACGAAAAAATGTCATTGTTTTGGAGACTAAATAAGTGCATAAAATACACTTATCACACTTGTAAATTCATTTTGAATTGTGGGTCGTGTTGAGGTCCCAAAAAGCTCAACATTGTAAAAGAATCGGTGCTCATTGGTTGTAAGAAACCAGAAGCATTGTAAAGGGTCGGATTGTACCACAAGTCAATCAACATAGTGAAAAAGGCCTTGCTTGTGATGGAGAGCTTGGTAACAGGGGACGTAGATCATTGCGTTGGATCGAACATCCATATTATATCGTTTGCACTCTCTAACTCTTTTACTTAACGTTTTACCTTGTAAAAGATTATATCATTTAATTTACATACTTATTTGTGTTTAATTGATTTGTTTATCATTTGTGTGATCATTAGATTAAAATCTTAAGTAGTTGTGAAAAAGTTTTAAAAACTAATTCACCCCCTCTGGTTAGCCTATCTTGGGCTTTCAATTAGTATCAATGCTCGGTATTCACTTCTTTAAGATTTCACAATCTTGAGTTATGGCTAACATCGGTTTTCAAAATCTCGAGGTACATTCTACCAACCGACCTCACTTCTTTGATAATACACATTATAATTATTGGAAAGTTAGAATGATGCTTTATGTTCCATCTATTGATTATAACATTTGGGAAATTATTGAATATGGTCCCCATGTGCCTACAAAGACTATTAAAATTGATGGTAAACCCGATTAATGTATTCCGAAGTCTAGAGAAGAATACGATGAAGAAGATATGAGAAAATTGTCTTTAAATGCTAAGGCCAAGAATTTGCTCTATTGTGCACTAGATAGAAATGAATTCAATAGAATTAGCACATATGATTCGGCTCATGAAGTTTGGCACGCTCTAGAAGTCACTCATGTTGGAACAAATAAAGTTAAGGAAACTAAGACAAATATGTTAGTCAAAGAATTCGAAAACTTCTTTATGAAGCAAGATAAGCCCATTGTTAATATGATTACTCGTTCCACCAATATTTTAAGTGGCTTAAAAGGTTTTGATAAGAAATATACTAACAGTGAACTTGTGAGCAAAATGTTTATGTCACTTTCGGAGGAATTGAGTCACATACGGATGCTTATAGAGAACACAAAAGATGTAAACGCATATCCTTTAGAAGAATTGTATGGAACTTTGATGACATATGAGTTCAACAATGTCGAGATCAAAGAAAAGATAAGGAAGAGCAAAGAGGAATCAAAAGAAGCTCACAAACGACAAATTGCTCTAAAATCGGCGATTGATGAAGAAACATCAACAAGCAACATGAGTGATGAAGAGCTCGATGATCTAGTACTCCTCGTTAAAAAATGGAGAGGTTTTCGAAACAACAAGAAGTTCCAAAGAAAAGACGACAAAGGAGAAGAAAAGAGTAAGAACATTATTTGCTACAAACGTGACAAACTCGGTCACAAAAGAACCGAGTGCCCGAACAAAAGGAAAAGCTTCAAGAAAAATGTACTTCAAGCTACTTGGGATGATAGTGACGATGAAGATCAAAATGAAAACGATGATCAAGATGAAATCGCTAACATGTGTTTCATGACCGTCGAAGATGAGGTAGGTACAAAAGAAAAGTTCTCTTATGATGAATTGCTTGAAAATTTCGAGAAACTTGCCGTGAGTCATTCTATTCTTAAAAGGAAAAATTGTCTATTGAAAGATGAATTAAAGAAAATCTTGAAAAAATCAAAAGAAAATCTTGATCATGATTTATTAGTTAAAGAAAATACTTCCCTAAAAGAAAAGGTTGATGACTTGACAAAAATTGTTTATAAATTCATCGAGGGTAAGAAAAAATTTGATTTGATGCTCGGAAATCAAAAATATGTATTTGACAAAGGGGGAATCGAATTTAAACCATCTTTAAAACAAAAATATCTTAAAAACATGTTTGTTAAGGGTTCAAACACCAGTTGCACTTTTTGTAATAGAATTGGACGTGTTTCTTTTAATTGCTTAGCTAAAAAGAAACTATATTTTGAAAACAAAAACAAGTGGATTAAGGAATCCTAAAAAACTAACTACCAAGGACCCAAGTTTGTATGAGTGCCAAAAATAAAAAATTAAATTATTTTTGTAGGTACCAAGGAAAATAAAAAACAAATGGTTCTTGGATAATGGATGTTCGAAGCACATGATCGGAGATCGATCACTACTTTCGAATTTCAATGTAAAGGATGGAGGTCATGTAACTTTTGAGGACAATGCAAAAGGAAAAATAATTGGAATCTGCAACATTTGTAATTACTTATCCCCCTCAATTGAAAATGTTTTGTTAGTTGATAACCTCAAATATAATTTACTAAGTATTAGTCAATTGTGTGATAAAGGTTATAATATAAAATTAAATTCTTCCAAATGCCTAATTAAGGATGCTACATCAAAAAAGGTAATTTTCATAGGAAGCTGAAATAAAGATGTTTATATTATAAACATTGAACATGAAAGTAACGAACATTGCTTACTTAGTTTAAAAGATGAAACATGGCTTTGGCATAGAAGGCTTGGTCACGTAAACATGGATCTCATTTCAAAAATTTCAAAAAATTGTTTTGTGAAAGGATTGCCAAATTTGAAATTTGAAAAAGACAAAATTTGTGATGTTTGTAAACTCGGAAAGCAAGTAAAGAGCTCTTTTAAACCAAAAATCTTTTCTTCAACAACAAAACTATTGCAACTTCTCCACGTGTATCTCTTTGGACTATCTAGAACGGCTAGCTTATGGTGGTAAGCATTACACCTTTGTTTTGATGATTTTTCAAGATTTATATGGGTTATATTTTTTAGTGCAAAAGATGAAGCCTTAAAGGCATTCAAACACTTTTGTAAGAAAGTTGAAAATGAAAAGGGTCATACTATTACCACTATTAGAAGTGACCATGTGGAGAATTTAACAATCTTGCGTTTGATGATTTTTGTAACAATAATGGATATGAACATAACTTTTCGGCTATTAGAACTTCTCAACAAAATGGTGTAGTAGAGAGGAAGAATCGTACACTACAAGAAATGGCTCTGATTATGCTAAATGAAAATAATTTACCTCAATACTTTTGGGCCGAAGCCATTAATACCACATGCTATATCATAAATAGAGTCATGGTAAGTTGTAAAAAAACTAAAATTCCTTATGAACTTTGGAAAATAGAATTTTCAACATTAGTTATTTCAAAGTTTTCGAATGCAAATGTGTTGTCTTAAATACAAAAGATAATTTAGGAAAATTTGACTAAAGTTCGACATTGGAATTTTTCTTGGTTATTCATCAACTAGCAAAGCATATAGAGTTTTTGACAAAAGAACTCTAGTCATTGAAGAATCTATGCATGTTACTTTTGATGAAACTAATCTACTTGATCAAGAGAAAGGTATTGATGATGTAAGTTTGGAGACTCCTTTTGAACAAATGAATATCCAAGTTAAGGGAGTACCAAATGAAGAACAATCAAAGGAGCCCAATGATCAAGAAAGAGAAGAAATGCCAACCGAAGCTCAAGGTGACACTATATTGCCAAAAGAATGGAAGTTTGTCTCATCTTACCCAAATGAGTTAATAATCGACGATCCATCAAAATGTATCACTACTAGAACCTCTCTTAGAAATCATCTCGGTAGTTGTGCATTCATTTCACAAATTGAACCCAAAAACTTTAAAGAAGCGAAATTTGATGAATTTTGAATTCTAACGATGCAAGAAGAACTTAATCAATTTGAGAGAAACCGTGTTTGGGACTTAGTCGCTAGACCAACAAATCAAACCGTTATTGGTACCAAATGGATTTTTCGAAAAAAAAAAGAGATGAAAATGAAATCACTGTGCATAACAAGGATAGATTAGTGGCCCAATGTTACAATCAAGAAGAAGGTATTGATTATGAAGAAACCTTTGCACCAGTAGCTCGGTTAGAATCCATTCGCACGCTTCTTGCATTTGCATGTCACAAAAACTTTACTCTCTATCAAATGGATGTTAAAAGTGCATTTTTAAATGGATTCATTCAAGAAGAAGTTTATGTTGAACAACTACCCGGCTTTACAAATCATAAATTTCCAAATCATGTTTTCAAACTTCGAAAAACTCTTTACGGACTAAAGCAAGCTCCTAGAGCTTGGTATGAACGATTAAGCAAATTTCTACTTTCAAATAGCTTTTCTATTGGAAAAGTGGACACTACTCTTTTTATCAAAACCTATAAACAAAACATATAAATTTATGTTGATGACATTATTTTTGAGACATCAAATATCCAACTTTATGAAGAATTTTCTAAAAATATGAGCATGATGGGTGAATTCAAATATTCTCGGACTTCAAATTAAACAAACTTGTGAGGTCATTTTCATAAATCAAAGTAAATACATATTGGACATGTTAAAGAGGTTCGAAATGAATGATCTAAAGCCGATGAACACTCCGATGAGCACTACCATAAAGTTTGACAAAGATGAACAAGGCAGGTCCGTAGACATCACTAAATATTGTGAGGTATGATCATGTCCCTTCTTTATTTAACCGCAAGTAGACCCGATATTATGTTTAGTGTATGTTTATGTGCTCATTTTCAATCTAATCCTAAGGAATCCCATCTTAAAGCCGTAAAAAGGATCTTTTGATACCTTAGTGGGACTCGTAACTTAGGACTTTGGTATCCAAAACGAACTCACTTTGATTTACTTAGTTACTTGGATGTCGACTGGGCCAGATGTCAAGTTGATCGAAAAAGAATTAGCGGGACTTGTCACTTCTAGGCTTCTCCCTAGTATCGTGGTTTAGTAAGAAACAAAACTTTTTTGCTTTGTCTACGACCGAGGCCGAATATATCTCATCCACAAGTTGTTGTGCTCAAGTGTTATGGATGAAACAAACCTTAAGTGACTTTCATCTTTCTTGCGATCATATCCATATCATGTGTGATAACACTAGTGCCATAAAGTTATCCAAAAATCCCGTTTTACATTCTCGAACTAAGCACATTGAGATAAGACATCACTTTCTTAGAGAACATGTTCAAAACGGTGATATCTCACTTGAATTTGTTGACATCGAAACCAATTGGCCGATATTTTCACCAAACCTCTTGCACTCGATCGTTTTACGTTTATTAGACGTAGTTTGGTTATTATCGAGTCAAATAGCTTTCCAAATTAAACTTCTCATTTTTCCTTATCATTACATTTTTAAAAAAAAATCTCTTCTTAAAAAAATGGCGGACGTCCGATATCTAACGTCCAGTAAGACAGAACATGTCAATTTTTTTTGCACTTTATAGCGGACGTCCAGTATTACATTTTTCAGACTTTTAAAATCGCGATTTGGTCTTTTCTTCTTCACCATTTCCTCCTCAACTCTCTCGACCATCTACATACCCCACTTCAAACTATGTTCTCATTCAATTTCTTTCATTTGTACATCTTCAATTCGATTTCAATCAACATTTGATCCAATTAAAATCCGCTTTTCTGGGCATTTCATTGGTTTTTCTTCAAAATCCCTCCCTAGATTTCACTATCTATTCCTCCTTCGATTTTGCTACATAATCTAACCATTCATCGTCTATCCTACTGTTTTCTAAGGATTCTCCAACACTTTACAACAATTTCCATCCAAGAATTCGAAAATCCTCTCTCCAAACCCTTAAAAATGAAAAAATCCCCAATTTTTTTTAAATGTCAACTCATGCGGTAGAGGCAAGAGGCTCAAGCAAACCGTTCGACGACGTGCTCCATCTCCATCCTTCGAAGAAGAAGATATGGTCCTAGAACCCGAGATACCGGCGAATCGTTTTGCGAAATCACCCATTTTGGTAGGTAAAATTGTTGATCTTCCCTCTTTTACCTTCGACGCCCCTGCATTTAGGATAGAGGAATTTATCATGAACATGGGTTGGACATCCGTTTGCACAATAGAAGAAAAAACGTATCCACGATTAATGCGAGAATTTTATTAAAACATGACTTTTCCCTCTCGGGACGCCGACATTACATGCTTTATCAAAAACGTTAGGATCACGGTTTCAAAACCTCTTATTCGTAGTATTCTTGAACTTGAACCCTGTGCTATCCAAACTCTCGTACATAAAACTCACCCCTCAGTCGATGGTTATGACCTGACCAATGCTTGTCGTCGTGTCACGGGTAAAAAGATTGAAAATATTACGAAAATATCTACAAATCAACTTACTCTTCCTTGTAAAGTTTTTCAAAACATCATCGCTAATGTCATATTACCTAGGAAAGGGCATCGAGATGAAGTAAACTGTTTTGATCTTTTTCTTCTCGATTCTTTTCTTGTCAGTCGAAAAGTTGATTTTCTGACCATTGCATTAGGTCTCATGCAGTTCATTCATTCCTCACGCATAGCTAAGGCACTTCCCTATGACATGCTCTTAACTAAAATCTTTCAACATTTTCATATCCCTCTCCATGACGAAGCATTCATCAAACCTCGTCCAACCGACACCATTACTTCCACTACACTCAAACGCATGAAAATAATTAAGAAAAATGGACAATGGGTGGCTGAAACAAAGGGGTTCGACCCAACTTCGTCGCCTTCTACGCTACCTTTTGAAGAAGATGAGGAGGATGACGATGAGGGCACATCACATGCCATGAGCACCTCACGCACTACACTCTGCTCGAACGCTCCGTATCCTGCTAGTCGAAGGTCTCTTCGAGGACCAGTTTGCACTTTTGAGCAGACGGATCAACTCTTTTACTACGACGGTTGACGGGATGGACGGTGAGCTTCGTCACATACAAGCTCAGCATGACACAATCCTCACACGTTAGGCTACTATGCATGATCAAATGACTACCTTCTTTACCCACATGCTTGCTCGGTTTCCGCATCCCCCTCCTTCGGCTCCATAGTTTCCTTCCTTTTTTGTTTGTTAAAGTTAATTTTAAACTATGGTTGAACATTTTGATTATGTACTTAACTATGAAATGATTATGAAATATCTATTAGATGTTTTACTGTTCCCTCTCTATTGATTAATCTTGTCTGGTTCTGTACTTTTTGCTTATGCCAAAAAGGAGAAGAAATAGAATAAATTTGCATGATTATATTTTAAAAATGGAAAATATGCTAAATAGATAGGGGGAATATGTGTATGCAATTTTATTAACTATCAATTCGTTTGAATTATACATTGCAAATCATTGTGTTTGTCATAATCAAAAAGGGTGAAATTGTTGACCTATGGTTGACGTCTCGTTTTGATGATCACAAACAAATTATGTTTATTATTAACAAATTGATTTCAAGTTTCTATAGTGATGATTGCACATGAATAAAATTGATGACATGAAGTTCGAGGCAAAGAATTTGCATACAATGATCAACATGGAAACAAGATCAATCAATCGAGACTATGAAGAATGATATGGCAAAACCCGCGAAAGGTTGCCTCAACGAAAATCGAGACAAAGTCGAAGTACCGTCAAGATGTTCAAAACAAAGAACTTAGACTTTTTTCACAATCTTATGTAAAAGTAAAACATTTCAATACTTGATAATGAATCGTGACGAGCTCAAAGTTTTAAATTTACGATCGAAAAATCACGACAAAAATGTTTTATTCAAAAAATATGTTTTTGAAGGTAAAAATCGGAACATGTGTGTTTAAAATATAACAAATGCTTTGAAAAATATTTTAAAACGTCCCTCGAATACCTAAATTTGATAAAAATAAGAAACGAGGACGTTCAGAGCCAAAAGTTGCATACCGGACGTCCTGTATCCCAATTTTTGGCTCCAACGGTCAAATTCCCAACGTTCCAGTTTTCTGACAAAAAATAACAGATAATTGATCGTCCGGTATTTACCGGACGTCTGGTACGGTGCGTCCGGTAAGGCATATATTTTTTACCGTTTAAATGCTATAAATACATCATTCTTTCCAACTTGCAATAACTTTTCTTGAACATTAAAGAGGGGCTTTTATTGATAACAATCACCTTATTCTCTATCATTAAGAAGATTAAAAAACATTAACATTCTTGAAAAACTTTTGAGCGATTAACTTTGTGAAAATCTTTGATTCTTCAAGAAATTTTTCATTTCAACACTTTGAGCAACACTCATTCCCATCTATTGAAGTGTTTGCTCATTCTCTTCTTGTTATTAACATTGATTCTATCATTCGATAAGAAGAGAAGATTTCACTTGTAAATTCATTTTGAATTGTAGGTCGTGTTGAGGTCCCGAAAAGCTCAACATTGTAAAATGATCGGTGCTCCTTGGTTGTAAGTCGCCGAAAGCGTTGTAAATGGTCGGATTGCACCACAAGTCAATCAACATAGTGAAAAAGGTTTTGCTCGTAACGGAGAACTTGGTAACGGGGGATGTAGATCATTGCGTTGGATCGAACCTCCATATTATATCTTTACACTCTCTAACCCTTTTACTTAACGTCCTACCTTGTACAAGCTTATATCATTTCATTTACCTGCTTATTTCTGTTTAATTGATTTGTTTATCATTTGTGTGATCATTAGATTAAAATCTTGAGTAGTTGACGAAAAAGTTTTAAAAATCAATTCACCCCCTCTTCGTTAGCCTATCTTGGGCTTTCAGTGGGGTGGGGTGTTCCATTTTTCTTTTTTCTTTTTTTTTTTGTTTTAATTGTTTTATGTGGAGTAATGACAAATTTACCATTTTACCCTCTTAAGATTTAGTCAAAACACATTTTCTTGGTCAACTAATGGTCAAATGGATGGAATTCATTTATTTGGATCCTAAGTGCTATTTTTTCAAAGGTTTGGAGCCACTGGTGGCACAAACTGAATGTTAAGCTAAAGTGTGTAAAAAACTCAAAGGTTTGGGATCGATGTTGCAATTTTCCCTTTTAATGATTAAAAAAAACATTGAATTGATATTTTGTTATTATTCTAAATAAGATCAAAAGCTAGATTAATGTAAAAATTTATAGTAAATAGTAGTAGTTTCAGTAGGATGATATTTGGATTTAATAAATTCATTTCAATACTTATCATGATTCGTACATTTGCGAAATCAATCAAATGGGTTACCCATGAACATTTGGACCCATTGTCTTTAAAATTTAGATATTCATTTTATTTTATTTTTTTAGTTTTGAATGGTTTGGCTTAGGGCTGAAAAAACTCCCGAATCGAATCGAGCGGTTCTTCATAAGTTAAATACCTGAACGGATATTTGAATTGAGAATCGATGTGTTTGGGTCGGTTCTCGATTCTTGATCAAGAACCAAATAAGAATCGAATCTAAATAATTTTTATATTGAATTAATTAAATTATGTTAATTTTTTCTAAACAAATTAGCAAATTAATTAAACAAACAAGCCAATCCAACCAAATTAATTTTTTGTTAGCCCAACATTTGGGTCTTATCCTTCCCATTTCCATTCCAATTTCATTTGGTAAGCAGCGTTCATTCCCGTATAAATCCAAATCATTTGATAATTTTAAAATCTACATCCTCATTCCCAAATCGATTTTGAAGTTCCTTCATTTCACTGACGACGGTAGCTACTGATTAAATCAAACAGTTGGTAAGTATTACCAATACTTAAAAATATTTTATTTTTTTAACTTTTAATTTATATTTCATTTTCTTTATGCAGACTGCTTGAAGCAAATGAATTATTGATATGGATCACCCGTCACCATTTTTTAATATTAGGATCTACTTTTTGGTATTTGTATATATTGAATTAATTTTATTGGACAGCTTGTTATTTCTATATTTTTAATTGAGCTATGTTAATTTGTAAAAGTTACGAATGAACATATCATTAGTTATGTAATGTTGCTGTAAATGTTAAAAAATTTAATTATGGTACGGAACCGAACGAAATCGAACGGAAGTCCAAACGATTCCATAATCATATTTGGATCCAACGGTTCCATTTGTTAAATACCCGAAAATTTTGAATCGATTCGGTTCTCTTCATAATCGAACCAAACCGACCCATATCCATCCCTAGCTTGGCTTGGTTCAAAACCATATAAGGTTTCAAAAAGTGTTTAGATTGGCAACCCAAATTGGGGTGGGGGGGGCTAAGGAGATGTTTGTTAACATTTTTGTGCCTTGCTCTGCATTTCCAAGAAAAAATGATTGAAAGATGACGAAAAATAATATCTGCATAGAAAAACAGAAAAACTAATAAAAGAAAAACCCTACAATTTATACATCTCAATGTCAGTACAAGTGTTTCACATCTGTATCCGAACAGGTGAAAACGTTATTTTATAGAATTAAATTGATGTGCAGCTCTTATGCATATCGACTCAGATTCTTACAGTGCTTTTATATCTACCCTTACTTGATTGAATTTCTGCTAACTTAATAATGTTTACTCGCTGCTCGTCCATACTTCACGGAGGAGTTGATACCTGACAGCATTTTGACTTCCATTTTCTTTTGATATCCAGCTTGGCTTTGGCGAATGTGTGTCAATGATGATAGATGTCATAGGCGAATCCAATTCGTCAAGCTCGTCATCACTCGTGTATGATTTCTTGAGAAGTGATGACCCACTCCGTGTCAGATGAGAATGGCTACCACTTTCTCCCAAGATACCAGCAACAGAAGCAGCTGATGGTGGCTGGTAACTGGCAGGTGCTGCAGCACACGGGAAGTTCACAATGGAAGCTTCCTCTGCCTCGAAAGGATCCTTAAAAGAAAAATACACGTGAGCTCGGTGTCTAGAAACATTTTCTTTTTAGGGTAGAGAAGCAACAAAAAGGAAATAATATGATTCTTCAGCATTGGACAAACCTCTGAATTCAGGGCTTCAAGTACAACTCTAGGAATTGGGTCTGGGCAAAACTCGTCCGGTGTAAAAGAGTCAAGAACCCTTCTTATCAGTGATGGACCAAACATGGGACATACCTAGGAACACGGAAGAAATTATATAAATTAGGACTCGACTATTATATGCCTACAAGATAATGAAAAACAGTAACATATAAGCCAAAGCTAAACCTCTTTTCGGACAGCGCGACTTAATAACATATCCTTTGGAAGCATCATGAGATCACTCAATGCATTGAGGAGATGGAAAGACTTCATCGATGCATCATTACATTTTCTCTCATCGTCTTCAGCAGCATCTGAGCTATTCTCATCTTGGGGTGAATCGTCATCGTCAATACCAAAGATATCAGTTAGCCATCGGGACCAGTTCCCAATCTGTCATTTGTAGATGAATATTTTCTTCAGAATCATTAGTCGAACTTAAATCATGAAAATAACAAAAATTAAAGATTTCTATTGCATATTGCCTACATCATGAGTAAGACAATTTGGTTGTGATGCTCACCGCATTCTTCAATTGTGCACCAGCCCCAAAGCTAGCTTTCCCTGCTGGAATAGGAAGAACTTCAGCATCACTAATAGGGTCAGCTACAGGATCTGTTGGAATTTCAATGGAAGATTCACGAAGAATTGCATTGAACATAGCCACATCCAGTCGAGCAATGCATTGTTCCATTATCTGGTTAACAACAGTGGTTTGTTTATTAATTTACTTAAATGTGAAAAAAGTAGGTTTTGCAACTACACAACCAAATCATAAGATCTATGAATCTAAGTCCGTAGATATTGTCAGATGATTCATCATAAACTAATATATATGCTATAATTTTGCAAGCCGGAAGAGTGCACCTAGATATGGAGTATAAATTATGTGTATCTTTTCCAGACAAATGTGGACAATCGATTTCATCGTGGAATACTTATACACTAGTTTTTTAATCTTAATACCTGCGCTTCCAAGTTACAGAATTTTTAGAGAACTACCTGAGCTTTGCAAACTTTAGGGCAATGCAGCTACTGAATATTTCCAGGGTTATGTCAACACATTTACTCGGTAAAAAGAAAAAAAGTTGGATCCTTTATTTGCAAGGTGAAGGAAAATATCTAGAAGTTGTACCAGTCTAGAAAGGACAGGCAAACAGCCACACTCATGCCCTCCAGCTTGAACAGGACAAATCCTTTCATATGCATCCCTGAAGGCCTTATTCCAGAGTTCAGAAGAAAAATTTTCCTGCTGTTGGTCACCTGAACTAGACATCCTTCGATAGAACTTGATCGAGTCGGAACTCATGCTTCTACAAATTTCATTTGCAACCCCAGACTGCATATGCGGAGTGAAGGTCTGGAGGAAAGAGACACAAAATCAACTTAGCTACTAATTGGTTCATTTCAGTCAGAATTAACATATTCCCAGATGAAATTATTAGTCTCGAGAAACCTAAGCATCTTAATGAGGAAAGAAATTTGTTGAATCAATTAAAAGAATAAAAAGAGTACCTGCCACCAAATAGATTCAATGATTCGGGAAAATATCCATGCTTCAACCTTTTCAAGTGCAGCTGAAAATATATGAGGGTTCTCCCAGTCACTGAAGTTTTCCTCAATAGCACTTGTTATACCCCTGCTGGAAACAGAGCCCCACTGAAGTGACGATGATTTCTTGTTCCAATTCCAGTCGTCTTCCATTCCAACGGCTGCTCCAACAGAAATAGGAAACTGATTTTTGCCAAAGGATTTGCTAATGATTGCTCTCAAAACAATAGAATTTGACAGCCAGAAAGTTAATCTGTATTAAGCACAAGAAAAAAGAAGTATTAGATAGGATAAATTGCAATCAACAAAAAAAGTTGAGTTAATGTTCTGTAACAAAAAAATACATTGTAGTTTCTATTTGCAGTGGCTTTAGGTATGCAATTAATCAATCGTCTGGCAAATATTTACAAGTCAAACCCACTTAGGAGCAATTACCAGTTATATGACACACACACAACTAGATGGCATTCACGAAGAAGCTTCAACAATTACCTGTTTGGCAGTAGCAGGATATGGATTACCAAGCAAAACTGCATTCGAGAAATAATAAATGCTAGAAACTTTGGATTTACAAAATTAGCAAGTAATTGCACGAACTCTGCCAAAAAATTAAACCTAGAAACGAAGAAGACCGAACAAGCTAATGTTCATATTTGGTGCACTATCAAGCTCAATGAAAGAGCTTGACATGCTTTTGAACTAGGATGTTGGGTGCAAAAACATACCTTGGAACGTCACTTCCACACGCTTTTGCAACTAAAACTAATCCCGATATAGTACTTTTCGCAGCACTTCCTCTCCTTGATTTTGATTTTTGTTTGCAGGCATGTAGATAGAGCCTGGAGAGGCGTCGAGCTGAAGCGTGAACTTTGGTCATGGAACTTCCGTGCTCTGCAACCACCGAATAAAGACTAACCTCAATAGCAGCAGCTTCTCTCAATTCTCCTTCTAGAATCTTTATTCTGTGTTCCAAATGCTGAATTCTACTGTCTGAAACTGGGTTTCTTGTTTCCTTTGTTAACACATCAGCATTTCTTCGCTCACTGCTCATAGATCCACAAGTATCGTTGTGAGTGTCTCCTATATGATTAATCCGGGCCAATCCATTGCTCCTGTTTAAGTCTATTGATGATCGTACAGACTTTCCATGCTTTGATCTATCAGTATTTGAGAAATTGCTCTTAACCGCGAGATTCTCTTTACTAGAAAGCACATTATTTTCCAATATGAATTGCGTTTTAACACTATCTTGAGAAAAGCCATTCAATGGCTTATCTTCAATGTGTTGTCCTTGCACTTCCACAATCCCTTTTTCTTGTGTATATTCTTGATGTGTCTCTCTGGTCTCACCCTCTGCAGAACCTTTTTGTGTTACAACATTAGCACGTCCAGCCTCATCAGGATCTTCTATGCTAGGAGATGAAGCATTATCATCACCATGATTTTTGCAATATTCAACCGAGTCCAAATTTTCACCTGTTCGACAATCTGAATCTGCACAGGTTTTTTCAGCACTAAGCTGGCTAAAGATGCTTTCTCCGTCGCTTTGTTGAACATTTACGTCACTTCCACAACTGAAAACATCTTCCTCAATATTCTCCGCTAGCATTTCATTGTTGTTGCTTTTCTTGTTGGGATTCCACTCATTGTCTGTTCCTTCTGCGGCTTCTATCTCACAGTTATTGTTGGAGGTCTTCTCTTTCTCTGGTCCTCTAGAAGCTGATGGTTGCGAACTTTGAGCACTAATTTTCTTCGAGAACCATGAAAGATCAGAAGATAAATCTATTGAAGAGGAATGAGATGAACTGCCTTTAGAATTCACATGACACTCAGTCCCTTGCTCATCTGATTTAGCAATATACTGTTTTGAATTTGGCACAAGGTCTAGAGTTACCTCTCCAGCACTCCCATTCATAGCAACCATTATGTTCTGCCATTAATTACCATCTTGCTATGAGGCTATTGTGTGCTATGTTAAGAGAACTAAATGAAGAAAAACAGCAAACTTTTTAGTAAGGAAAATCACATCATGCTTATACCAATAGCATGTTAGACTGTTATCCACATGAAGTTTACTTGGTACGTGAAAGAAATATGCATCTTTCGTGATGGTACATGTTATCAAGATATTCAAGAAATTGTAAACAAAAAGAACTTTCAGAGAAATGATGATAGATAATACAAGAAAATAAAGAACCCATTAGAACAATGATACCTCTTTGTTTTGAGGTGATGAATATCCAATTGATTCAAATCCAGAAGAAGCTGCCAGACACGAGTGCAAGGAGACA
This sequence comes from Fraxinus excelsior, assembly GCA_019097785.1. NCBI lineage: Eukaryota > Viridiplantae > Streptophyta > Magnoliopsida > Lamiales > Oleaceae > Fraxinus > Fraxinus excelsior. Next base: position 12,239,783 of record CM032636.1, on the reverse strand, counting down.
TCATCATCTGTAAACATGGCAACCTCAGCTTCTTCAGCATATTCTTCGCCCATCAATGCGGAAACGGATTCACAATGATTCCTGTCCATTGAAGCTTCCCCAATTAAGCTGTCCCGTGAGGAGGAGCTTGTTCTACTCTTCTCAACAGGCTGGATTTTTAGGAATAGAAGTGGTTGTACAGTATTCGTATACGTTCGTTTGCAGTTAATAGGAACATTAATGCTCAAACTCTCTTTAACAACACCATAATCTGCTAAGTCCAGAATAGCAGTTCCCAGCAGCTGACCTTTTACCGTCTTACCCCTCCGAGGTTCATAAAGATTGAACTCAACACAATGCTTCTGAAAAGCAATTCCCTCCGCACCTTTAACAGACATTTCTCTGAACAATGTCACAGGTAGCCTAAAAGACTCATTGAATTCAATTCTTCCATCACCAACACCAGACCCAGTCCCAAGTGAAGGAATAACTTGGTTAGTAGACCCCGATTTCCTATCACCATGCTCCCACTGAATCAGAATGGAACGAAGCGTTCTCAGCGACTGCGATGGAGGCCAGGGCTTAATCTCCTGAATATGGATTATGTAATCAATCTGAACAGAGGGGTTTGTCCTGGTTTTGGTCCTTAGACCCAGAACCATGGTTCCAAAAATGTGGGTATTTTCCTTCCCTAAAAGTAATGCAATGTGCCCAATCAAATCAAATCACAAAACACCTCAAGTACATAACTGCATAAAGCAGAAAGACAGAAGCATTTGAATGAATTTAAAGTGCCGATAGGACATTCACTGTTAAGATAAACGAGATCAGTTGTGTGAATGGAACAATAAAAATCTTTAGTTCAATAAAAACTACAGGTCTACATAAAAGAACTTTGTGAATAAATGTCCCCCTAGGAATTCAACTCTATCATTATGCTTCTCAAAAATGCGAAAAATACTTCACTGGGAAGTTGGAATGACATCTATGCAAACGTTCACTCAAATGACGACACTTCTAACCCGGAAACTATCAAAGCAACTAAAATGCCATACACCTTTCTCTCCCTTACCCATACGATGTAAGGTAATTGGAGTGGTTCAGAGTCCAATGAATGGTGATTCCAACGAACAATTCCTACCACTTGTGCATATAGGACAGTCTCACAAACATATTTCTCATAAATACGTGAAATCAGAGGAAATGAAGAAAGAAAGAAAACACAAGAATTAAGCAAAACTATTTACTTGTGAAGAAGATCAAATGACCCCCGAACTCCCTCCAAAACAGTTAAACGAAAACGAAGTATCACCATCCGAAAAAAATTAAACAAAAAGAAAATCAAGAAACAGTGTGATTATCACATAAACTACATCCAGACTCAGCCAACATAGTCAGTAGCTCAAATTATTGAAAAACAAACAGCTTAACCACACTGCGGCGTCAAATAAACATGTATACACACAAAAAATTGTGTTCTTATAATAAAAACAACTGAATTAAATATAAACGCAATGCTTTTTAACCGGGAAAAAAAATAATCGAATGTGAAGGACCAACAGAGAATTCAGAGAGGAATGTGAGGAAGAAGAAAGCCAAAACGCAGCGTTTTGTTACTGAAAGTTGAGGCAGAAGCATGTGAGGGAGAGAGAAATGTGTACCTGAGTCTGTGAAGTGAAAAGCTTGGAATGTCTTTTTCAGAAAATAAAATATTTTATGAGAAAAACCAATTACAAAATATTTTTTTGATTTTTTTAATATTTCTTAATTACGTTTAGCTTTTGTTTGATTTCTTCTGTGAGAATCTGTTGGTTGTTTGGTTATACTCGCACCAGATTAGCGCGTGCGTACAAACCTTGATATTTTCCAAGCATGTTGACTTGAGTACTATGGAACAAATAAAGTCCCCGTTCAATTTAAAACCCAATTAAAATTGAAAATATGATCGTTATTGGATCCTACTCGTCTAATAAAAATCAACAATAACGACTAATTTTTTAATTTTAATCTGATTTTAATCCCTATTGAATGGGCCCAAAGTATTTTATTTATCTCTATTATAGTATGAAATGATAAAATTAATAAAGTTTTCTATTTGATTTTTTATTTATTACCCTCTAAGCACATATTTAGTACACATTAAAATTTTCATTCTCATTTCGTAGCATCTATTGACATGTTTGTTCTGCAATCATGTTCCAGATGCCGCCAAGAGAGCCAAGACCACTGCACAACAGTCTATTGGATCTACCTTGTATAACCGGGGACGTTTCATTTCTTCTATTGCCTACGAGGTTTTTTCTTCTTAGTTTTCTCATCGTCCTATCCTCGTAGAGCAAGAGGTCATTTTAGCTGATTTATCACCCGACATTGCTGATGTCTTTGTTTATCGGGGTTGAAATTCATTGCTTACTGGCTTGGTTCCTCCTCCTAGTCGTTTGGTTCAGGAGTTCTTCGTAAACATCCATGAGGTTTTCGATACTTCTTTCCAGGTCTTCCTTAGAAGTCATACTCTTAGGCTTTTACCCGATGTCTTGGCCAAGTCTCTTCATATTCTTCGAGTTCTTCACCCGATCTATCCTTATCTGTCTACTGAGATCGATCCATCTGATCATGTGGTTTATTCCACTCTTTTTGATACCCCGTTGGAAGGGAGTTCCACAACAATTCGCACTGGATTGCTCTCTACTGAGCGTTAGGTTTTGTTGAGAATTGTGTCCACGAACCTGTGGCCGGTTGCACACACTTCCACCTTACCATCTGATAAGGCTCGTTTTCTTTGTGCCCTAGTTCACGGTGACTCGATTGACCTTCCTACTTTTCTGTGCCAGCATATTCTTCGCACCTTTCGAGTCCCTAACCATAGGACAGGTTTGCCCTATGCTTGTCTCAATCATCGTCTAGTTACTGCCCTTGGAGTCACATTTTTCGAGGGTCCATCTTGTCGGATTGGTCGACTGATTGGTCATTCTATGTTTCACAGAGTCGATTACATGCTACTACTTCTTCTTCTCGTGCTGAGCCTACTGATCCTATAGTGCCAGTTGATCCTATTGATCCAACCTCTATCCGGTCCACTTCTACGATTCCTTTCCCGACTCCTTCTGTCCCTCCCGCTTCTTCGATTGGTCCCTTGGCCACGTTGATGGGCCAGATGTCGACGTTGATCAGCCAGCAGGCTCGATTGCTGGCCGAGGTGACCTAGACGAGGGCAGAGGTCACTGCGCTGCGTGGTAAGGTTGTGGATGTTCAGCATCGATTGCGCTGGATGCGAGAGCACTAGGAGTTTGAGAGTGATGAGACTGGTGCTTCGGATGGTGATGATGCTCCTGCCTCGTAGATAGGGATAGTGTAGTAATTGATATTGGTTTGCTTTTGTTTATCTAGTGGTTATGATGTTCTTGGTGTTTTGTAAAATTTGTATAACCTTTCTCTGGATATTGGAATTTCTTCACTATTTCGTATTGTGTGCTTTTACTCCGTTTCTTTGCCATTTATGTCAAAAAGGGGGAGAGATTTTTCGAGTAAGGAAGAGATATAATCATACACATTTCTTGTTTTGAGCAGCTTGATACATATTGATACATTTCATGTCTTTTTAGGGGTCAATAAGGTGAGACATAGATATTGTATAAACATATTATGCTTTACACTTGGTTTGATCTGTTACATATGTCTTTGCCTTTTGAGGGGTCGTTGGGGAGAGACATTGATACTTGTTGACATTTAACTTGATTTACATTTACATTGATCATTATTGTTATGTAATATGTCTTTAGGGGTCGATGTGGTGAGGCATAGATACATTTTTTACTGCTTTAACATTTGTTTACAGTAGTGACATTACACTTGCATTGCATATCATGCACTAAGAGGGAGCATGTGCTTTGTAATTGTGTTGCACTTCATGCATGGCTGTTTGAGTTTTTTCTCTTGATGTTTTGTAGTATTAATGTGGTTATGGTGTCTTGGTTAACATTAATACTGCATCTCAAACTAGCTTGCTTTTTTCACTGATTATGCTTCTAAGTACTTTATTGCTTATTTCCTGTGTCACATGCTTTTACACTAGTATATGAGTTTTGATGTCAGGTTACATGAATAACAAAGATGAAGCTGCATTCAGTTGTTTCAATTAGACGTGTGTAGTTTTGATAGGTTGTTGTGTTTTGTATTGTATTTTGTCACAAAATGCCAAATGGGGAGTTTGTTAGGTTTATATTTTGTATTGGCGATTCTGTAAACAAAATGACCAACTTGAACAATTATAAAAGTTTAGGGACTGAATTGTAAAGTTTCATAGTTGGTAGGATAGCGTAGGGTTCAGGGTTCAATGTTTGGAACAAGAAGAAATCACGTCGATTTTTCGCTAGCTGCTCGTCAGAGTGCTACTCAAGCAGAGGAATCGGAGACTGTCTCGCTCGACATTCACCTCACTATCGCTCGAGCGACAGACCCTTCGATCTAGCGAAGTAGCCTTCTCGCTCGAGCGACTTTTTACGCCCAAACCTAATTTTCTTTTTTCGAGAATTTTACTTGGCCTAAACAACTTGTTTTATCCAACACATAAATACTGGCACCATTTCTTCTGCTGTAGAGAGGTTGAACACATTACATTCTTGAGAGAATTCAAGCTTCATTATATCCAAAGTTCAAACCCTCCATTGTTTATGCGTCATTCATTGTGAAAACATCAAAGAGCCAAATCAAACACCGAATTGTCTTCTTCGCTTGGATCTGCTGCAAGATTGTTTCGTCAACTGTGCTGCATTACGGATCAAGGAAGAACTGAAGAACAAGGAGTTCCTTGAGAAGATCTATAGGAGATAAACTGCTTAAAAAGTCAGGATTAGAGTTCGTGGGCTCATTCCAAGATGACTGTTTTACAAAGAAGAATCGAGATTGGTGTTCGTGTACACATTCCAGAAGGGCTGCTTCGCACTTCAGACAGGAGATCAGAAAGGTTGTGCTGTCAACTTTGCTGGTGGTCTGTAAGTTAATTGACAGTTTATAGTGGATCTTTGATTGGTAAAGTGCCCGGAGTTCTTCCCACGTTGGGTTTCTCCGTGAACAATTTTGTGTTGTTTACTGCTTTATTTATTGTTTTGATATTGCTGCATTATTCAAAGTTAGGCTAAAGTGAACTGTATGAATAATCACCTAGACATAATTAACTTGTGACTTGTTGCTTGTTAATTAATTTGGTATTTTCGCATTATACCTAATCACCTCCTCCTCCCCCCTCCCTCCTAGGCGTAGTTAGGTTGAATCTTGCATTTCCTAATTATGATATATACTTTATTTAGGGGTAAAAACCCTTAGTGACAAGTCTGGCCTTAAATCTAAAAGGTTGCTTTTCTGAATTTCCTTCTTTTACACTAAGGATCTAGTAACTAGTATATATGTCTTATTCTTAACTAAGGAATTCATCTCCTCTACCATGACAGATTATCAATTTCTAGATAGCTAACAACTAACAGCTTCATCATAAGATTTTAGCTCTTTGAAAACTAAATCTTAGTAGGAAAGTAAATCAATAGAAAGGTAATCTCTACATTTAGATGGTTTTCGTATACCTTTCTTAGTCCTATCTTTAATCAATTGATAGTCTTCTAGTATATTTTGCTATTCTTCCCCAATTGCTTGAACACAACTCCCTTCAGTCCCTCCAAAATCAGAAGCATTTCATGATTCATCCTCCATCTGAACCTCATTCGTTAGATCAAGTGTAGAATCAAGCTCAACATGCATCTTGATCCTACTCTCTTTCCATTCTGAAAACTGCCCTCCCCCATGTTGTGTTTTTACCACTCAAGTAGGGTATATCAGACTCATTAAAAGTCACATCCATACTTTTAATTATCTTAGAATTTCTAAAATTTTTAGTCCACGGTCTACACTCCTTCACCCGTTAGGATATCCCAAAAAATATACATTTTTGATATCTTGGCTCTAACTTAACCATTGGATTAGAATAAGATGCACGTCTAGAATTCTCAAATGGGAGAAATTTGATAAATTACTAGACCACACTTCTTCGGTATCTTACCTTCTAGTAAACTAGAAGGAGATATGTTCGCTATACAAGAAGCTTTCATTATAGTTTCTTCCCATAAGACCTTACGAACCTTATAACTAACCATCATATACTTTACCTTGTCTAGAAGAGTTTTATTCATCCTTTCAGTAATCCCCTTTTGCTGAGGGGTATAATGCACAATTTTGTGTCTTAAAATTTCATTAAGTTTGCAAGAATTGATCAAATTCAGCATTGTGTAATCCCAAATCATTATCAGCTCTAAGAATTTTAATCTTCTTACAAATCAAATTCATCTCACCCATTGATGAATCAAAGAACCATTAAAATCATGAAAATATATACATAACTCTATCAAGGGACTTAGATGACATAAACATCGGTCATGTGGAATTTAATTATCATCACAGTCATGCTATAGAATTAAAAACTCAACACATGGTTCGTTCAATACACTCCAAGTGTACTAGTGTTACATTTCACTATTTATGTGATAAGAACAAATCACAAACCCAAATAGTGAATCGGTCAACACTACAAGCTTCCAGTATAAGGTATCAACCTTATACATTGGTAGTGAATAAATTATTTATGATCAAAATATAAGTTGTGTCATACTGTACTTGTCAACGCAAGTACTCAACTTATATTATCATGAGTGATCATATTTTAATTCTTGTGCTCAATAATAAATAAATGCAATAAATAAATAAAAACAATTTCATTTAATATAATAATATTGTTATTTTTTACATCAACAAAACTATACTATATGGACACACAACCCAACAAAACTCCCACTTTCCCTAGAGTATATATGTCATGTCTTTTAATCACATGCATTGCAAATGTCCATCGAAAACCTTAGTCGACGCGCTTTTGGTAAATGGATCCGCGAAGTTATCCTCACTTGCAATTTTACTGACAATCCCATCTCCTTTACTAACTATCTCTCTCAAGAGAAGATATTTTCATTCGATATGTTTGCCCCTCTGATGACTCATTGATTCTTTAGCATTTGACAATGCCCACTGTTATCACAATACAATCTCAAGGGATGTGAAAATGTAAGCACCACCTCGATGTCCGTTAGGAATTTTTTAAGGCACACCACTTCTTTAGCAGCTTCACATGCTGCTACATATTCAGCCTCCATGGTGGAATTAGCACTACATGATTGTTTGATACGTCTCCAAATAATGGCCCTACCATCAAGTGTAAATAATGATCCTGATGTAAACTTGTGAGAGTCCTTATCAGGCTAGGAAGTCTAAATCTGTATAACCCACTGGAATAAGATCTGGTGATGAGTAAACTAGCATGTAATTTATTGTCCTCCGAAGGTACTTAAGGATATGCATTACAACCACCCAATGTTTTGGTCCTGAATTAGATTGATATCCACTCACTATACTAACAGCATAACAAATATCAAGTCTAGTGCACAACATAGCATACATGAGACTACTACCAACAGCATACGCATAAGGTATCTTATTCATGCACTCCATCTCTTCAGGAGTCTTAGGGGACTAATCCTTAGAGAGTTCGATTTCATGTCTGAAGGGCAGATTACCCTTCCTGGAATCTTGCAAGGCAAATCTGACAAGTATTTTATCAATAAATGAAGCTTGATATAAAGCTATATGTCTAGTATTTAGATCTCTTAAGATCTGGATGCCTAGAATATAGCTTGCTTCACCTAAGTCTTTCATATGAAACTATTGGGCCAACCACACTTTCATAGATCATAATGTTGTCACATCATTTCCAATGAGTAGAATATCATCTACATAAAGTACTAGAAAAACTACAATTTTTTCATGTATCTTCTTATAGACATAAGGTTCATCAAAGTTCTAATCAAAATCATATGTCTTAATCACTTCATCGAGTCTTTTGTTCCAAGATCTTGATGTCTGCTTCAACCCATAAATGGACCGTTGAAGCTTGCAACTTTGCTTTCATAACCACGTTCCATAAATCCATTTGGTTGTATCATATAGATACATTCCTCAAGATGGTCATTCAAAAATGTCGTCTTGACATCCATTTGTCATACCGCATAATCAAAATAAACTGCAAGGGATAAGAGAATCTGGATAGACTTAAGCATGGCCATAGACAAAAATATCTTCTAGTAATCGACATCTTCTCGTTGGGTAGAATCCTTAGCCACTAGCTTTGCTTTGAAAGTTTCCACTTTTCCTTCTGCTCATTTCTTTCTCTTATAGACCCATTTGCACCCAATGAATTTTATCCTTTTTGGTGCATCTACAAGTTCCCAGACTTGATTAGAATACTTCCATTTCAGTATTCATAGCTTGTTGCCATAAATCTAGATCCACATCATTCATAGTCTCTTTTTATGAAGTCAGATCGTCAAATTATTTTATGGGGATTGTCTGGTCTAACTCTCAGATTAACAAATATTTAGAAGATGGTCTGATGACCCTCTGACTTTGTCTAAGGGATGGTGGATCCCGAACTGTGGCATCATTTGGAATTGTAATGTTTATATCAATGTTGGTACCAACATTAGGTGACGTCATTACCTCCTCATTACCTTCAATGTTTATTTGATACACAGGATTAGATGATATCTCATCTTTCCTACTCAAATCACATTGTTTAGCTATTTCTGACACCAAAGGTTGTCTGTCACGAGGTTGCATTTCATAATCGATAAGATAGAATTGATCCCACTCATTTCTTCCAACACGACCTTACTCTTGGACTGATGTTCATTAATATATTTATCCTGCAAGAATGTTACATTTGTGCTAACAAAGACCTATCTAGAGGACTATAAAAATAATATCCCCTGGTACCTTTAAGGTATCCCACAAACATGCATATCTGATATGATCCAGGGTGCGCCACTTTTTATCAAGAATTCAAAGCATGTTGGAGAGAGAATAGAGCCAAGCTCAAGACTTCAAAGAATTGATAAAGTCGGTCATTTACATGTTCAAGCAATGGAATCCATAATATTGAAGATAACATGCCAAAGAACAAGTTTGGTAAAGGGGGCGAGGTCAGAAATCAATTGGATCAACACGAAAGTTATTTACTGGTTTTCAGTCTCATATTGAGACATGTTTTTGACATGATAAACAGTATAATTGGAGGATTATGTCTGAATCAAAGTTGTATCCATTGAAGTAAGCTTTCCAATGAAATTTGAATCACCTCAATCGGATATCGAGAAAGGAAGATATGACCAAACTATTGAAAGCTGTCCGGATCTGAGAAAAACTGTTTTGATGTAAATTTCCTTATTTTACTAGAATTCTAGTTTAGGTAAGATTCTTGTAATCTTTATCAATTATTCACATTTTTCCCTTATTTTCTAGGTTTAATATAAATAAGAATTCCCTTTTATTGTAACAAGAACTTTGATATAATGATTCAATGAGAATTCTCTCTTTTGAAGCTTTGCTTCAAAGCCTTGTGTTCTTCCATGGACATACTGAACTTATCAAGATCTACATACCACGTAGCAGCGAACACTATGCAACCTTGTGTTTGAAAGACCTCTTGATTACACAATACGTTGATCCGCACTCGGTGTTGAATGCCACAAGAATCATGTAGATCTTGATAAGTTCGGTATGTCTATGGAAGAACACAAGGTTTTGAAGCAAAGCTTCAAAAAAGAGAATTCTCATTGAATCATTATATCAAAGATCTTGTTACAATGAAAGGGAAACTTTATTTATATTAAACCTAGACAATAAGGAAAAAATGTGAATAATTGATAAAGATTACAAGAATCTTACCTAAACTAGAATTCTAGTAAAATAAGGAAATTTACATTAAAACAGTTTTTCTCGGATCCGGATAGCTTTCAATATTTTGGTCATATCTCCCTTTTTCGATATCCAACTGAGGTGATTCAAATTGCATTGGAAAGCTTACTTCAAGGGCTATAACTTTGATTCAGACATAATCCTCCAGTTAGACTGTTTACCATGTCAACAACATGTCTCAATATGAGACTGAAAACCAGTGAATAACTTTCATGTTGATCCAATTGATTTCCGACCTCGCCCCTTTCACCAAACTTGTTCCTTGGCATGTTATCTTCAATATTATGGATTCCATTGCTTGAACATGTAAATGACCAACTTCATCAACTCTTTGAAGTCTTGAACTTGGCTCTATTCTCTCTCCAACACGCTTCGAATTCTTGATAAAAAGTGGCACACCCCGGATCATATCAATATCCCTTATTTAGACTCCAACTTTTTTACCTTCCCTTTTAGCACATGAGTCGGACATTCACAAACTTGAATGTGATGTAAGCTAGACTTGCACCCATTCCACAATTCTAGTGGAGTCTTGGGAACAGACTTAGAAAGAACTAAGTTAAGAACATATGATGTTGTTTCCAGTGCATATCCCCAAAACAAGATAGGTAGAGTTCTGAAACTCATCATTGACCTAAACATGTCTAACAATGTCCTATTTCTTCTTTCTGAAAAGCCATTCTATTGGGGTGTACCGACACACCTAGTTGAGAAACAATACCATTTTCTCTCAAGTAGTCCTTGAATTCTCTCGAGAGATATTCACCACGTTGATCTAATCGAAGTGTCTTAATACTCTTACCCAAATATTTCTCAACCGCAGTCCGATACTCTTAGGATTTTTCAAAAGCATCTAATTTTTAAGCCATTAGGTAGATGTATCCGAAAATAAAGTAATCATCTGTAAAAGTGATAAAATACTCATAACCCCCTCTTGCAGGTGTATTCATGGGTCTACACAAATCTAAATGAACTAGTTCTAATACTTCTTTGGCTCTATGTCTTTTTTGCTAGAAATGATCTCTTAGTTATTTTACCTTCCAAACAAGAATCACAAATTGGCAATGGTTAGATCTTAAGTGTGTTAAGTGGACCATTTCTAGCCAATATTTGTATCATATTAAGGTTAATATGTCCAAGTCTAAGTGCCATAGATATATATCTCTAAAATGTAAAGACCATTAGTCAAATATCTAACACAAATATAAGATTTATTCTTTAAAATATAAAGCGCATTATATGCAGAATTTATAGAATAACTTTGTCCTATTAAAAAGAAACATAAATCAAACTTTGCTTCATTCACGAGACATAATAGTAGTATCTAAAAACTAAGCACCTACCACTACTGAAATAAAAGTAAACTACTCATACTGTTTTTGCTAAAACTATAGCTTATATGCCGACGGTAATTTTAAACTGGCCTTCACCGAGTCTTTTACTCTCCTAAAGTACCTGCATAGACATGCATATATGATTAGTGGCTCTAGAGTCTACAACCTAGGAATTTGTAGAATCAACCACCAAACATGGCTTAATAATAAAAAAACTCACCAGCACCCTGCTTTTTACCTAGTGCTTCAAGACGATCTTTCTTCCAGTGTTCTTTATGACCACAATGGAAACATTTGACTTTCAACATTCCATCTGATTTGGTTTTTTTGTTGCTACATGTCTTCTTGTTAGATCTCTTACACTTCTTTTCAACTCTACATTTTGGCTTGGAACTAGAGAAGCTAACAACTGCCGTATGAGCATGGCCAATATTACCCTTAAGACTACTTTCCACATTTTGCAACTCATTCATCAACTCAGTTAATGGCATATCCATTTTGTGCAAGTGATAGTCCATAGTAAACTGTAAAAACATATCATATAAATAATTTAATACCGTATCAACTTGAGTTTCTTGATCAATACTTGCACCTACATTCTCTGTCACGTTGAAGTGTAAAATCATCGTCAACATATGATCCTTCACAGTCATTTCGGGTTTCATGTGGATGTTCTGTAAGGTACAAATGGCCTCAAAATGAGCCCTCCTACTTTGATGTCCAAACATGTCCTTCATATTTTCTAGTATGTCATAAGGGGTTTTCTGATTTTCAAGTTTTTGTTGTAACACGTTTGATATTGATGCCAAAATGTAACAACGAGCCATCTCGTCAGCTGCAATCCACTTATCATACGCAGCCCTTTTGACCTTGCATGTTGTCTTAGTAGGTTCTTCAAGACATTCACCCTCAAGCACAAAATCAAGTTTTTTCGGCAATAAGCACAAACATCAAATTACGTTTCCATTCCACATAATTATCCCCGACAAGTTGGTTTTATTTTAGAATAATGAAAAATGTGCTAAGAAACATTTTGTTGAAAATAATCATTTATTGCATATTAAAATTGAGTAGCGGATAATAATTTAGCATATGATGAATGAATACATACATAGATCCATCTAACTACAATAATGCAACAATAACTCGATCATTATGATCCAACATGTCTCTCTGTAGGAAAGGTCACTGTGTTCACTGATCAAGCTGAGACCCTACCACTAGAAAAATTATATTTGACAACAAATATCTATATTAAGCCTAATAAGGTTTTATTTGGTCACCAAGATTATAAACGAGAGCCTCTATATGAGGGTTATAGATAATTCTTATTTGAGTGTATAACATTTGTCTCAATCTCTAAATATTTGAAAATAATTTTGCCATCTATAGGATGATCACAAATTATATTCTATTTAGACGATCTTATCATAAAGAAACCCAACCAAACATGAAACCTTGATAGGGATTCAGCAGCAAGGGACATCCCAAAGGGTTCCTCGTGGGAGTATAGGAGATAAGCGAGGACGGAGGCTTATGGCTGAATATGATCGGGATATGAGGAGGTGAGTGTAGGTAGTATTGACTACTATTTGGAAGCTGACATGGGACAAATGAGGAATAGAGGAGGTATGTTTGATCGAGATGTTGATAGAGATTTGGGAAGTATAAAAAGAATATTCCAACATCCCAAGGTCGAAGTGACCCTGAATCTTACTTAGAATGGGAAAAGAAGATGGAATTGGTGTTTGATTACCATAATTACTCGGAGGAGAAGAAGCTAAAGTTAGTTGTGGTAGAATTCACTGACTATGCTATTATTTGGTGGGATCAATTGGTGACTAGTCGTATGAGGAATTTGGATAGACCAATTGAGACATGTGGATAGTTGAAAGCTTGTATGAGAAAGCGATTTGTACCTGGACATTATTACCGGGATCTTCATCATAAACTGCAAACACTTTCTCAGTGGTCTATGAGTGTGGAGGATTATTATAAAGTGATGGATGTGGCAATGATTAGGGCGAATGTAGTGGAGGATCAGGGAGGCCACCATGGCCAGGTTTTTGAAAGGATTGAATAGGGACATTGCTAACATTGTAGAATTGCAACATTATGTGGAGTTGGAGGACTTAGTGCATGTGGCTATGAAAGTGGAAAGCCAACTCAGACGAAAATGGGTTGTTAGGTTTACTATGGACCCCAAGTGGCATAGTGGTGATAGGAATGATTGAGTGGAGACTAGGGAAAAGGCTGAAATACCTAAGGATAAGGTAGAGGCGAATAAAAATAAACCAAATGTCAGGTGTTTATGCTTGGGACAGTAACTTCACAGTGTCCAAACCGATGGATGATGGTTCTTCACGAAGGTGGAGAGATTGAGTCGAAAGATGGGAGTGGGAGTGATAGCATGCTTGAGTTGGAGGATGTTAAAGGTAAAATTGTGTGGAGTACCCGGTTGCGGAATCATTAGTGGTGATGCGTGCTCTTTCACAAACGGGAGAATTTATTTCACACTAGGTGTCACATTAAAAATAAGGTTTGCAGTTTGATTATAGAATGTGGGAGTTGTACAAACGTGGCTAGCACGACCCTTATAGAGGAGTTGGGATTACCTCTTATGAGGCATCCTCAACCATACAAATTGGAGTTGCTGAATAATTGTGGAGAGATACGGGTTACCAAGAGGGCCATGGTGAATTTCAACATTGGACAGTATAATGATGAGGTGTTGTGTAATGTGGTCCCAATGCATACCTGACATCTCTTGTTGGGTAGGCCATGGAAGTATGATAGGAGAGTGAAACATGAAGGGTTCACAAATCGGTACATCCTTGTGATGGGTGGAAAAACAATTACTCTTGTGGCATTGACACCACAATGAGTCCAAGAGGACTGATAAGTGCGTTTTCACATATTTGACTGTCAAAACATGAGCAATTGTTAATCAAAATGTTGGAATATAGTTTAATTCTATGCACATGTTTTGTAGGATAAAGTGAGGAATGTAGAGAAACAAGTGAAAAATAACCAAAATTGAAGGAATTGAAATTTCAGGGACTAAAGTGCAAATACTACAAACTTGTTTTCAACCTTGTGATGAAGATTCAAGATTGTTAGAGGTCAATTGGATGAAGAAATGAGTCAAATAGGTAAAATATAGCCAAGACATTATCTCATATCAACTTTCAAGATGAAAGGTTTTGCACTAGTTTTCAGCCTCATACTGAGACCAGTTTTTGACATAGCAAATGATCGAATTGAAAGTTGACATCTGACGTAAAGTTGTAACCATTTGCATTATCTTTCCAACTCATCTTGAATCACTTCAATCAGATATCGAGAGAGAAAGTTATGGCTAAAATACTAAAAGCTAGCCGGTGGGAAAATACATAACCATGCGGTCGTATGGTGTTAATCCCATGCGACCGCACATAAGCATTCAGGGACTTCAGAGTTTGAAATTATTTGTTCCTTGCGATCGCATATGGTATTTTCAAGGTAAAATTTCTAGTTTTCGAATTTAAGTCAACCACTTATGGTAACTTATTTTGGGCACGATTTCTAAACCTTAAAACACCTGAGAACGGCCCAGAACGCATCATTCTTCATTCTACACCATTCTTTCCACATTTTTGACATCAAGAACTCCATGGAAAGTTAAAAATATTGGTGAAGCAAGAGAGGAACTCAATTGGAATTGGTTATCTCGACATCTTTCATTAATGTAATGAATTTTTCATTGTCTAAATAATTCTAGGGTTTATGTTTCTTGTATTTTGAATTAGATTTGAGTTAGATTTAACATTTATTCGGATTTTCATGAATTTAATCACGTTTCTTCCATTGAATAATTAAAATACATGTTTAAGTTTAATTTTCAAATCATTTATTGGTGTGATTTAATTACTGCTATATGTTAAAGATATATAGTCGCTTTTTGAATCTAATTTCAATAAATTGATGTATGATTGTGATATGGAAATCATAAATTCTAGGATTACATGTGAAATTTAATTGGTTTGTATTGTTAAATCATTCGATTAGAGAGTTAGGATAAAACTCATGAATGATTGATGTTGATTGATCCAATTTAGTTGAGGGAATCCTGACACTTCACTATTTTACATATTATCTTAATTCTCATCATTATTTCCGGTGATTTACTACATTTTTATGCAATAAACAAATTTCCTTTATCAAATTCACGAGAACCCTAAGTTTTTGAACCTCTTGAATCACTTTTCCATCTCCCTGTAGATAGACACCTCAAAGCTACACTACAACACCTCGTAACTCTTTGGGCGTAATCAAGGACCAACTGAAATTGAAAAGGAAGCGAGAGAATAAAAATAAGGAGCGAAAATAAAGAGCGAGAGAGAATGCAGTAAGGTGGCTGAGAGTGAGAAAAAAAGAGTAGGGCCACATGAGAGAAAAGAGAGGGAAAATCAGAGATGAGAGAAAATTCCAAAGCGAGTTTGTATGTGAGAAAAATTGAGTGTGAGAGAGATTTAGTGAGATCTAACAATCCCCTCCCCAATTTCGCTAATTCTTTTTTGCAGGATTGCAGGTTCGGATTCGAGGTCGAATCATTTCAAAGAGAGGGAGGATGATATGATCCGGGATACGAAATCACTTGGTCGGGTCACACGAGTCAAGGGTCGAGCAATGGAGTTCATATGGGTGAAGTTGACAAGTCAAGGTTCAAGTTTCGTGAAGGGCTCGGCCAAAACGAGTTGGATTCAATGTTTGGAAGATATTTGGAAAGAAAACGAGTGGCATAGATTAAAATGGGCATAACTTTCAGCTTGAGTGTCGGATTTTCTCCCATCAGTACAATTCGGAATCGTTACAAAATTCTACACAAGGCTACGTAGGCGCATGGTACTTTTAAGCTTGCGGTCGTATAGAAACGTGTCGAGAACAAGTTGATGGAATTTTTCCATTTTCGCGAGATTTTCTTGTTAGTCTAGGATTCTATTTTATTTCCAACTTTGACAATATTCTATGGCCTAATTACGTTTTATTAGGGTTTCTAGCATTAGTATAAATATGAGATTCTTTCATCGTAAAACCAAGACTTTTATAATTTTGAGAGATTAAATACAATTTGTAAGTTTTTTCCTCTATATTCTTGGTGCCTTAGACTTATAATCTTGAACTTATCAAAAGGTTTCACAGTCCTTTTGTGGCATTCCCACTTTACGGTTCTTGTTTCGAGTAATCAATGGGTCGGATTTCTTACGCGTAATCTTGGTTCTTGATACGGGTCGAACAACTATTTGGGTTGATCTTTGCACGACGTGATTTCTAGATTTTTTGGGTTGGTTCCATCTTGTTCGTAGGTTCCCAATATCAATTATTGGTTGGGTCACATCACAAGGTCTTTCTCATACCATGTCTACATCCAAGTTCTAAGTGGAAAAATTTGATGGCAAGAATGATTTCAATCTAGAAAAGATTATGGCAAACCTTGGTAACCTTAGATTGGATAAAGCCTTGAAAGAAAAATCTATCAAGAAAATAAGAAACACTATTATACTTAGCCTCCGTGATACAATTTTAAGGAAGACAATCAAGAAAGAAATGGCCTCTAAAATGTGGAACAAACTGGAGGAACTTTACGTGACCAAAGCATTACCAAACGGGATCTACTTGAAGAAAAATTCTACAGTTTCAAAATAGATGAATCCAAATCGATTGATGACAATATTGATGAATTCACAAAGCTAGTTTCTGATTTGGAAAATGTTGAAATTGAGATTGACGAAGAAGATCAAACCATTTTCTTACTAAACTTATTACTTCAATCCTATGATCATCTTAGAGATATCATCAAGTATAGCAAGGAATCCTTGACCTTAAAGAAGTTACTGCAGCAGCCTACTCAAAGGAATTGGACCTGAAATTGAATGGAAATCTTGTCAAGATGACTGGAAAAGTGCTGAATGTGGAAGATGGGAGGTGAAATAAGTTGTGATGTATCTATCATCAAGAATGACACTTCATGAAGAATTACCCACAAAGAAACAAGAAATGGTTGAGGCAAGGAAACCAAAACAAGCAAGATGAAAATTGTGCTAAAGTGCTTGCTATAACTAGAGCAAGTGTCAGTAATGTCTGGATAATGAACTTAGGCTGTCCATTTCACATGACACCAAGAGAAGAATTTTCATTGATTAAAAACCGAATTATGAAAGCAAAGTGTTATTGGCAAATGACAACACATGTAAATTGATTAGTGTTGGTTCTATCAAGATGAAAATGTAGGATGACTTTACAAAAATTCTAGGCAGAGTACCAAGATTGAAAAGAAACCTCATCTCACTTCAAGCACTTCAAAAATTCGATTGTGTGTACAACGCTCAAGGTAGAGTGTTAAATGTGATGGAAAATTCTGCGGTGATCAATTAAAGGACTACTACAACAAGGTATTTATGTTTGGCAAGGAAGTGAAGTTGTGGTTCCAACTGCAATTAGTCTGTAAATTCTCCTCAAGAATCAAGGTAGAGATTATAAGACATGATTTCTTAAAATCAAATTCAGCAACCTTGGCCAATCAAAAAATTAATTGTGCAGGAGCCTTCCTATGCTATTTTTTTGCGATTGAATTTTGGTGGAACCTTCAACCAACTAGAGCCTTAGTTAGTTATTAGTTAATAACTCAAATGATCCCCTTTCCGTGTCTATAAATAACTGGGAAGAAAGGGGACTCAAGAGAGAAAGAAAGTAGAATTTCTGTTAGTAGTAAATGGACATCGAAGAAAATCAATCTAAACATTGTTCTACTAATTCATAGTGTATGAATGTAAAGTCTTGTGTGAATAAAAGGCTGAGGAAGTCATTTCCGTATCAGTTCTTCCCTTTTCTGGTTTAGTTTTCTGCTGCATTGGTGGTATTTTTCAATTTTGTAAATTTTCTGCATTGATCTGAAGATCGGTGAAGATAAATACCCAATATTTATAAGCATGTTCTAGACTATGTGCATCCATATATAATTCCAAATTTGAACAACATCTAAAGAACTTGTTTCTTCTTTATAACTATGTATTTCAATTTTATCAACTACTCTTCATAAATTCATAAATGAAACATCATACTTGCTTATGATAATGAGATAATAATCTAATCGACATAATTAATTAAAATAGTATGCTTATTTAAAATTGATAGGTACAAGGGAAAAAATAGGAAAAAAAAGGAACCCTCCACATTGCACGAAGAAAAACTCCGTATAGTGCGGAGTTTTACACTTCACAATCTGCGAAGTGTTAATCCGCTCCGCAACTCCGCACAACAAAGTTCACTCCACACTGCATTGTGCGGAGCGATGTGCGAATGTTGCTCCGTACAGAACACAGTGCGGAAGAATGTCTGCGGAGCGAAGTCCATGCTCTACATTCTGCACTGTTGTCTGCGGACTCCGATATTCGTGTGCTATGTGTTGTGCGTCGACACTATGTTCAGGTTGCAGTGTCTACAAAGTAGACCCGATGTCATTTTTTTTTCTTTTTACCCAATAACATTTTGATTACATTTTCAACTATTCAAATACATAAAAACACAAAAACTAAGATTTTTTTACCCAATAACATTTTGATTATATTTTGAACTAACATGCATTTGGCATAGCAAACACTTGTATAAAAACTTTCAAGTAGATTAAAATACAAGAATTAAGAAATAACCAACATTGGAATAAATGTCAAATTATTTTATACAAAAATTATTGTTTGACAAAATGGAAGTAAAATAAGATCAACGAAAACAAAAACTAAGATTTTGAATAATAGCAACACAAATAGACAAACACATCTATTACAAAACATAAAAGAAAACTAGGTATTATATAAGTTAGATATATTGACTTATCAAATACTTAAATTACCTAACACGGCAACTATTAATAATTGAGATTACATAGAATTTCCTTGACCATCAAAAAGGAAAATAATATATAAAACTAAGTATTCATTGAATCATATTTTCCAATGTTTTTATTAATTGCTTTAAAGTTTTTAAGTATCAATAAATTCCTTTTCGTAAATTCTTTTCTATTATTTATTACAAGATAAAGAAAAAAAATTCACATTTCATTTATAAGTATGAATTTGTTTCACGTTTGAATTGTATCTGCTCTTAACAAAAATTTTGTAAATTTATAAGTTTAAAATTCGGTAAAATAAGGAAATAATTATTACAAACATAACAAGATTTACCATGTAATTTATACAATTCTAATTAAAGTTTAGTAAAAATATCAAAATACACCTAAGTTTGCAAAAAACAAAATGCAACCTCTTTTTTTGAATCAAAACACTTATAGATGTATCATATCTCGTTTCCCACAATAGATATTTGAATTAGATATTTCACAATCGACATCTGGATAATATGTTTTCCCATAGTAGATATTTTACCAATGATATTCATTAAATTATTATATATTATGACCTTTTTGTATTCTATAAATACTCTACCTCAACATTTCAAAACAATTAACCATTCCCAATAGCTATATTTCGAGAAATTTTATCTTCTGCTCATTTCAGGTATTTTTCTAGTTTTATACATAGAGAAGATTTCCATACGACATGGAGAAGTACTACATGAAGAAGTCTGTAGACTTTCTCCATGCATGTGTCGTCTCCATCCAGCACAAAAAAGATCTTCGTAGCACTGAGAAAAATTTCCATGCAATACAAACACTTTCTCCATGCTAGACAGAAACAAACTTTCCTTTCCTCTTCTTTTATATATACTAACTTCTTCTGTTCTAATTTATTATTTAAATTACTTTAAAATATCAAATGGCTTCCCTTTATAAGTTCATTCTACAAATTTCAGCTTCAGAAACTAATTGGTTAGTCAAAATTGTAGTCGCGGGAAAGCAATCGCCTAAAACTGCTCAGAATTCCAACAGTCGTTATCAAAATCTTACTTTGATAGATTTACAAGTATACCCATGCTGCTCATTTAATAATTTTTAGTTTTTCATTATATTTATATCTTCTATTAATATTTTCTTTATTTTTCTACAACTAAACAATGGAATAAAGCAATAGCAACAATCTATGATGCAAATATTATTGCATTACATGATCAATTTAAACTGGGAAAGACATATATTATTTCAAATGCAACTGTTAAGGATATCAAAAGTGAATTTCAGAGCTCACCTAGAGAAAAAACTTCGACTATAACTGGAAGAACAAAGATTGAAAAACTAAATGAAGACCACTTGAATTTTCTATTTTCAAAACATGAACTTACTCCGTTTGATGAACTATAGAAACACATGCACAAAAATACAAATATAAGTTTTTTACTTCAAATTTCTCTTTTTTAATATTAATATTTCATTTCTTTATTACACATATCCAAAACATATACAAATTTTTTATAGACATTTGTTTATAAACATGATAGGTGTAGCTGTAGACGTACGACAGAAACAAGTCAATCAAGCGAGATTTGGTACAAAAGCCTCTCTAGAGGATGTTGTCTTAATTGACAAGAAATTCTGAACTGTAATACTAACCCTATGGGATAGTTTTGTTGAAGAAGAAAGCCTTACAATATTTGAAAATCTAACAAATAGACCTATAATATGGGCATAGGGTTTCTTCATTCAATGGTAAGTCCATTATATTAACGCTAATACATTTATATATTAACAGTATTATTTTTACTTTAAAAAATCAAAATATGGAAATTCTTACTAATTTCGTCATGTCATGTAGGTATCACTCTTTCTACCAAAGTAAACACCATTTTCTTTATTGATGCTACACTGCTTGATGTTGCGGAGTACAAAAATTGATACTAAAATATACTCAATATACATATATTTTTGCAAATTCTATACAAAATTAAACATATAAATGTTTTTATATAGTGAAAACCAACATGGAAACATTGGACAAGTTGATAGAATATAAACCATTTGTGGCTGTCAGTCCACCAAAATTTACGCCTCCAAGAAAATAAACCATTTGTGGCTGTCAGTCCACCAAAATTTACGTCTCCAACTGAGAAAAAGTTCACACCAATTGCTGATTTGCTGGGAAACTATATAGGAGTAATTATAAATTATACATTATTTCTATATATGTAGACATCCAATGTAGATTTTGGAGAAATTCACAAATGCAGGTTTTCAAATATGAACAAGAAAGAGGTATCACAAGGTACAGTTAAACATATATTTAAATTTTTACTACAACTCTTAATTTAAATATTATGTAATACATATTTCTAACTTAAACAGAGTAAATACTTTGAATCACCTTGAAGACCAATCAGGATCATTAGATGCAACTATCATAGGAGATGTTGCAAAAAGATTACTAGAACAAATGCAAATATGATAATGAATTATTCTACAAAGGTAAAATTTCAGCTCTTAAATCTTTATATACTACTATTCTTCAAACAAATGTCTATTTATTAATACAATATTTTACATAATAATATAATCATTTGATCTATCACAAACACCAAATGTAGAATTGAAGAACGTAATGAAACTAGGAAGTGAAACAGAAATATTATTTTACCTGAAAGTGTCAGAAAAACGTCACAATCCACCTGAATATCGATTTGAAATCATCACAACAATTATTGACAACAATATTTCAAATACAGCTTCTTCTACTATTGATAAGAGTCGGGAAAAAAAAATACAAAAAGGAAAAACAAGATGTGCAATGAAATGAATGAACCTTATAAAGAAATCACTCAATAAAGTGCAAAGAATCAGTTAAAACTACTGCCACAGATCAGAACAAGAAGAAAAATCATATGTGATACCTATGAGCAAATCAATGTCTTGTACAAAAACATGAATGATCACTTTTGTAACAATAGGCAATGATGTAGATATGAAGAAAAAAAAAAAAACAAATTGCCTACGTATATACACGTTGTGTACCTATTTCCTCTATTTTCAATTTTAAGATGCAGAATCTAAGAGCATTGAATAAATAGTACAACTTAAAAATGGTTTTTTGTGAGAATATATAGTTTTTGTTCCTTTTGTCGAAGTGAAGTTGATATAAGAATTTCTCCCCAATATTTTGGTCTGTAACTTTTCAAGCATTCAATTTATATATATTGGATAGTCTAATACTTCAGTTCATATCTATATGTTTCTTTACAATATATAAAATTGAAGCAAAAAAAAAAAAAAAAGACACGGGAGTGACACTTCGCGGTGGAATATTACTCTGCAATGTGCGAAAAACACTTCGCATTGTGCGGAGTGAACACAGTATTATTTTTGTAAGAAAAGGTAATGATGCAGGGTATTTCTTTTATAGCTATGAAGAAAAAAAAAATTTGTCTACCTATATAGATGTTGTGTACCTGTTTCCTCTATCTTTTGTGCAACTTAAAGATAGTTTTTGTCAAAGGATATACTTTTTGTTCCTTTTTGTCACAATGAAGTGTAGTTAATGTAAAACTTTGATTCAGTATATATATTAAATAGTTTAATGCTTGAGCTCATATATATTTGTCTCTTTGCCTTTGGAACGTATTTACAAGTAAAAAATATTATATATATATATATATATATATATATATATATATATATATATATATATAATATATGCAATTAAAGTACAGAAGAATAAATAAATAAAAATAAAAAAGAGAAAGACACTCCATAGTGTCACTCTGCCTGTGAGAACACTCCGATTTCACTCCGAACACTCCGCACAACCCTCGTGGAGTGACCTTTTATCCGTGCTTTAATTTTATATACTATATATATAATATATTTTTTACTTCAAACTAGGTTCCAAACTAAATATAATTTCACTTGTTTCTAATTTAATTAATAATTCAAAAACATTGATCCAAACTATCATATTCATTTACAAGTTAATTTATAATATTGGAAAACATTCAATATTACTACTATAAAAAAACACAATTTCCTAACAAATATTTCAAAATACTTTCTTCCACTAATTTCTAATATATTTTATAAATATTTTCTTGAAAATATTTACTTCTCATAGCATTATAGCTATTACAATTTCATTCATCATAACTATGCTTTATGACTTATTTACTAAAATACCGTTATTAATTTGTTTATTAAACTTAATATTAACTTCAAAAATATTTTCACTTTAACATATTCTTTCACAAAAATTAAACTATATAATTTTTTTTTTTAAACAATTCACTCTTCATATACCTAATTTCACATTGCCAAAATATAATATAAATTTTTAAATAAATAAATAAAATAAGTATAATCATATTTATCATAATATAATTACAATTTTTTTCCTAATTTTTTTAATTATATTTAGGCAATAATAAAATACTACTTAAATAATATCTACAATCCACACCATAAAACAATCACAATTTCATAAAATTTATCTAAACTTGAATATAATAAAATAGTATCATCATTATAAAATTGCATTTGTTATAATGTTTTATAAAATTAAAACAAATAAAAATTATGTTTAATATAAAATCATTTTTAATTAAATAAATATTTAAAACTTTATTATATTAATAAAATATATAATCTTATCTCCTCCACCATACACACAACTCTCTCTCTCTACCCCCTCCCCTACACACCACCAAGCAAATCACTACCACCATCAAGGTAAGAATTTTATCCCCTAGATCTAATGTTTT
The DNA here is from genome assembly GCA_019097785.1 of Fraxinus excelsior. Taxonomy (NCBI): domain Eukaryota; kingdom Viridiplantae; phylum Streptophyta; class Magnoliopsida; order Lamiales; family Oleaceae; genus Fraxinus; species Fraxinus excelsior. Next base: position 12,215,952 of record CM032636.1, on the reverse strand, counting down.
GGGAAATCCCGCACCGTGCGGACACGATGTCAGCGGTGTCCGCACGATGCAGACGTCGTGTCCGCATCGTGTGGAAATCGAGTCTGCATGATGCGGACACAGCGAACACGATGTCTACATCGTGCGGACATCGGTTCATGTGTCTGCACTAAGCGGACACCGTGTCCGCACGATGTGTCTGCTTATTAAACAATGTGTTATTATACAATGTTGACACATTTCATAAGAAATTGCTTATATTTTTACACCTTTTACATGTGATTGTGTTTAGTTGTACTATTTAATATTTTATTTATGTTGAAATTGTATCATGATGACTATACATTTTTAATAACTAAGTTTTATTTTATTGGTTACTTCTACATATGTCTTTGGCATATATCTTCAAACCATTGGTTTTCTGCTACATTACTCAATATCCAAATCACCAATATCTTAAAGATTTCGTACAACTTCTTAGTGCTGATGAACAAACATCTTTACCAATATCTTAAAGATTTCGTACAACTTCTTAGTGCTGATGAACAAACATCTTTAGTGTGTAGTAATTTATACGAATTTATATATGGAGTTATTCATAGAGGGGGGGGGGGGGGGGGTAAGAACAACAATTTAGCAGCAAATTAGTTCATAAATTTATAATGAGATTTGTCAATTCTGGAAAAAACAATGAAGTGTGGGTGAAATTAGATAATTATTTAGCCTACTTTGGTATGCAGGAATTTTGTGTTTACCTTGCCATGAGATATCTGTAAATCTTAACTTCAACATTAATCGGCTTCGAAACCAGTACTTAAACTGTGCGGAAAAAATTAGTATGCGAATGCTTTCCGAAACATTCCATCTATGAAAGATCAACGAGACAAATTTAAACTTGGACTAGTGATTTAGTAGAATGTATTCTAAAACTGGAAGATACATTGACTACATAACTCTGGATATGGTTAAGCAACTTGAAGACTTCATTGAGTGTCCATGGGACCATAAAGTATATTTTACTTTATTAAACTTATTGCAACATTCACAATTGGAACGAATATAGAGAATGCAAGAAAATAACCAAAACGAATATAAATATACATTACATGAATATCCACTTGTATCACAGGTACTTTTCTCTTTTTTTTTACCTAATTTATTTATAAATATCTTCTATTTCTATTATTTATTTTGCTTACTTTTCAATATTGGATATATGAAGCATTTCTACAAATTGGGCAAAAATTTGGGCAACGTAGATGTAAAATAGAACAAAACCCAAGAATGCACGGATGGAAACCAAATAAAATATTAACAGATAAAGTAGTTAAACAATTCTTAACTACCCAAGAGGTAATTTAATTATTTAGCTATATTTCTTAATTTTATTACATATGTATTCAATTATAATTTTTTTCCTTTTAAACAAAAATTCAAAACAAATCATTTAAATATTTTACAGATCCAAGTGCTTCCAGTGTTGCAACCTATAGAACAAGAATTACAGACATTATGGTACACAACTCTTTCATTACCCTAAGATGACCACTACAACATACTAGATCGTATTGTAAATAGAGAATTAGACAATGTAGCACAACAAATTCTAGAAGATGAAGATGACACTAATAACATGCCAATTGATCCTGATGTTCCAAGAACACATACTTGAGTTGGAGCTGGCCCAAGTTCTACTTCCATTAATACTAACTATGTAACTAGAGAGGAGATGGAAGAAATGATGAACGTATACATGCAAGATATAGTGTCAGATATATCAAGGAAACAAGAAAGCCACTATGAAGCAATTCTCCAAAATCAAAAATAGTTATTTGAACAACAGAAATGGCAACAAGACCACTATCAACAATCTACCATGCAAGATATTTCAGATTTTTGTGATACTTTGTTTAACGTACGCATTTCTGAAGAAGCGCGAAAACAAGAAATTCAGTACCAAATACTTATTGACAACCAAAAATATTTCTTCGAACAACAACAACAAAAATGGCGAGAAGAACATTATCAAAGCACGCAACATTATGTAGATAGCAGTTTAACTTCAATAAAATCTTATATTGCTAAAAAAAAAATAGCTATATACTGAAAAAGTTATCTGAGTGGGAATCAAACATGGAAACGGCTATCTCTTCATTCCATCAAGATATTCCACTCCATAAGAGTGCGATTCATACTACAGAACCACAACATGCCTCAACATCTCAACAACTTCAACATGTTGAAAATTTAACAGCGGAGAAAAGGGGTAAGGAAATAAAAAGGTAAAGGAAAAAAGATACAGTCTTCAAGTTATCTTTTAGAAGACTATCTTATGGAGAGATACACAACAATCAGAGATTGGATACTATGAAATTCATCCGGGTAACAAATCAAATTTTATTATATGAACTTCAATATTATAATTTCCATTTAGTTTATTTCATACCAATTTAAATTATATTATATAGTTCATATTAGGAAGCTGGATGCAGCAATCTCTATGGAAGAGACGTGTTGAAAATTTATTGGATCCAATAAAAGATATCAATATTGTGGTTAGTCAAATAAAATTTAATACCAATAATGAATTTTTTTCCATATTCAATACATGTAACTTACACTTATCTATTGTATCATAATATTGACCTAGAATTAAGATTACTCAGATAGTTGATTATCAATGGTTGCACCCTCGTTTCTAAAGAATTTGCAATTATGAACTTTAAATTTGCAAATGAATGTGTTCGTCACCACATGTGGATAATAAACGAACAACATAGAAATACTAGCGGATCTGCAAACATCACTCGCTTAAAAGAGTACATAAATGGCAACTTGTCAATTGTTGGTCGTCCATAGATACAGTGCAACTATTTACTAATTTCATATTAACATCCGGGCAACAATAGGTATCTTTATGTTGTTGATTTCCGTGAATGGAAATTTCAAATCTATGATTGCAGCCATGATATCCATACACCAGATGAAATCAAAGCACATGCACGTACAACATATACTTATGCTCATACATTATTGTTCTCTTTAACATTTTCATCCAACAGACCATATCTGAGTAAATATATAAACAAAAGACGAATTGGACATCATACCTTATTTATCTTGTGCAAACAATGGGTAAACATTCAAATACTATTTACTATAATAATTATTTCCCTATTTAATTTAATTTTACGTCTATAGTACTACTTTCATCTAACATAAATCTTTTTTTTACAGGTCAAACTGCGTAATATTTGTACTCAAATTCATAGAATACTTTGTTTTAGGATATCCATTAGAAACAGTTTTATGAGTATATACATACGGAAGATTGCAGTTGATATGTGTGTTAATGAATATTTTCTACATTCTCAATGATGTTAATATTTTGAAGCGTTCACAATAAGATACTCATAAAGGTTGGTTTAATCATCCATTGAGTTATCCTACAATCTTTCTGTGTTATTTATGATTTTTTTTTTTTTTTGTAGGTTTTTAGTGGAAATATCAATTGCCTAGACAAAAAACTTCCCTAAATCGGTTGATCAAGGTAGGTTTTGTGTCATTCATGATAATTTGTATTTTCATATTTTCTTGGCTTAATTAAATCAGTACATTTTGATCAAATTTTCTTCCTTCTGTATTTTCATACGTTCTTTATGTGTTTTTAAGTCGGTGTAGTAATCCAGATATCTTTAGCCGCCACAAATAGGTATGTGTTCTTTGATTTTCGTTTTAAGGGAAGCTGATCGTATTATTTTTATGTAAAAAAATTCTCTATGGTTCTCAGCTTATATAATAATGATGAAAGCAAATGCTCTATTTCTAAATTGATTAAAATACTTAAAGTTTAAATTGATATTTGCTAACGGAGTGATTCTTTGGATTGTGTGTCCGGGAATTGCTTGCTTAGGGTGAAAGTTGTTTTAGATGTGAAATGAACATAAACAAACATAACAAACATAACTGTTTCGCGCGGAAAATCGGGTCTCGCTAACAATTAAAGAAAAACTCAGACGATTGTGTAAAGAACGGACCTCTTGAGACAAAGTTTCAAAAATGAGTGTTTTATTGAACATTTACAATGGGTAAGAAAACGAAATGCCTCCAAGGGGCGCAAGCACACAGAACAATTAAAGGTTAAATGCGATGAAATTAAAGATAATGAAAATTACATAATCTCTGTTTGAGAGTTTTTTATCGGGGTCTTCTCTTCTATGCCTTCTCCTTGTTTTTATACTCCTCGGACGGTTGTTGTAGAACCGTCTGAAACTGCTAATGTTTCGCGCTGTAACTGTTCACGTTCTTCATCATGGCTGACTTGTCGAAGAACTTCCGTTCTAACTGACGTTGCCTCCACCTTTAAACTGCTGATAACCGGGGTTTCCTGTATCATGGGACATGATGAGAACACCCTTTAACTGCCTTGGTAACCGTTACTTGAAAGTATCCATGTATCCAAATTCTGGGCGTTCCGAATTCTGGGCAATAATAATGCCGTCGCCCTGAGTATCCATAAGATGCTGTATTCGCCCAGCGTTTGGACTTCTTATAGGCTTGGGCGATGATGGACCTCTGTTGCATAGCTCTATCTTGGGCCATTTAATTAGGCCGTATTTTTATATCGTCAACAATAACAAACTTAACTTTCATCCTAGAGCATAATTTTTGCATTATGCAACCTACTACAGTCATTTAGATTGCCTACAAATAATCATTTCTGCAGCTCATTGTACTTCGGTTGCACAATCTTGGTGACTATTTCTTCCCTATCTTTGTTTTATACTAATATACGCCAATTTTATCTATTTAAAACAATGAGCTAATTATTGTGCTCAAATGGGAGGTCCCTAGCCCGAGGGAATGTAAACGAACAAGGGGAGCAGTTGGCTCATAAGCTCATTTTCTTCTTTTACTTCACATAGCTTTTCGTTGGAGGATTTTTGAGATTTGTTAATATAAGAGATGGAAGTAGTGCAACTCCACTGCATTTAGTTTTCAATGTTTTGAATGCACACACGATAGCTTAAGTACAGATGAAGTTCAAAAAAGATTGGAGTTATTTGGGTACTATAGACTTGAAGAGAAAAATGTAAAGAGTTGCAACCCCTTCCCCACACCTACCCGCCTGCCTTTTATTATTGATTTTTTTCTCCATTTTCCATACCTTAATCTTTCCTATCTATGCTATAATGTCTGTAGGAAAGCAATTTTTGGAATTTTTAGGCTTTATATCGAATCCTCTATCGTCGGTGATGGAAGCAGCTGCTTTAATGACCATCGATCTTGCAAACAAGAGAGTAAGTATCATTTTAACTTTTATCTCACCTCCTACATCACCATTAATGAAATATCGAAGCAAAGGTCTCGAGTTACATTAATGAACTTTTCAGGATTAAAAACTTCAAATAGATAAAGTTTATGATAGACATTATTTTCTGCAGCAGAAGCCATAAGACTTTCCTTTCTTGTCATCATTGTCTTGCTCTTTATCAACTCCACAATCAGATTCATTGACAAAAAATAATGCTGGAAATACAGCAGCTGCCAGCTTGATTGGTTCCAAAAGCCAAGGTTTGATCTTCTGAAATAGCTTCCAGCTAGAAAATTGTACCATTTATTAACCTTTTCTCTGTTGTTGATCAGTTTCTCCAGCACAAAATTACAAACTCGAAAAAATTGAAAAAAATCTGATCAAATCAAATGAAAATCCAATGTCATGTACGTGACAAGGATGGAGCATCAATATTCTGTATGGCAGATGAAGCAACCCTCTGCGCAGTCTACGATCACCGTGTCCACTATGCCAACAAACTTGCCCGAAAATACCAACGCTTCTCCCTCCTCCAACCTTCACCTAAACAATTGCCAGTTTGTGATATATGTCAGGCATCTAAATATTATTTTGAGTTTCTTGAATTATTATCAGTTTTCCAGTTTGTTGATTTTGTTTTTGATTTATAGGAGAAGAGGGCCTTCTTGTTTTGTCAACAAGATAGAGCAATTCTATGCAAAGATTGTGATATTCCAATACATAAAGCAAATGAAAACACTCAAAAGCACAATAGATTTCTTCTCGCTAGCGTAAAACGTTCTTCAACCTCTGCCCTTTATTCTTCATCTTCATCTTCAACATCAACAGAATCCTCTTCAACTATTGTTTCAGATTCTGTTCCCAATATCCAGTCCCAGACTTCATTAAATAAACCTATTTCTATTTCAGTTTCTTCTTCTATTTCTGAAACCCCCACCAATCCACCACCCTTCACTGCAAAGACTACAACTTCAGTTATTGGAAGCAACGCCGGATCGCCTCCGTCGCCGGAGACCAATGACAAAACTGATGGAAATATTCAACTTATAAACTGTTCCACAAGAGCACATCAAAATATTTAAATACTCGTCCAGGGTGGCATGTTGAAGACTTTCTTGATTCTACTTCTCCTGGTTTTTTAAGGTTAGCATTGTTGTAAAAACGTTTACACCCATCAATTCCATATGCTGAAATTTTAATTGGGTTCTTTTATTGATCTGAATTTCATTCTGATTCATCAAATTGAAGACTACAGAAAATGATGTGTCGTCATTTTTGAATGCTGATCTTGAGAGCAATCAACTGAGTGCTTTTTCCCAAGAAAATATGAGGTTTGGGGTCCCTCAAGCCCCTCATCCTTCGTATTATTCACCACAAATTCAGTCATATCCAACTTTAAACATGACATTTGAGGCATCAGATGGATTAAAGGAGTCAAAAGAAATATCAAATATCAAATCCTGCAGAGAAGGAAATAGTGAAGACAATTCATTTGCTGTTCCACAGATTAATCCATCTACCGCTGCCTCAAAGAGATCAACAACTTCTTGGTAGTCCCAACAAAAAAAAATATGTTATCACTGAAACTTTTTAATCTTTCACATCAGGAAATGGTTCGTTTGCATGATGGTAATCGACAGAAGAATCAAGGTTTGTCGAAGTTCTTTGATGAGGAAGCACACGTGGGCAATGACAAGGAAGAACGTTGTAGCTTGAAATTTTCTTTTTAATTTAATTTTCAAAAGCTATTTTGAGTTTTTTGATGTGGATTTAATTCAGCTGTGTTGATTTCTTATGAGCAGCAAGAGTGAATGGTACATCTTTGGTTAGCCGTCTACATCATCAAGTTTTCCTATTTAGTTTTTGTATTTTTACTTAAACAAAAATTAGACTAACAAAAAAAAAAAAGACAAAATCTTTCTATTTTATTCAAAACAAGCTAACATAAAACACTAACATCACCTTAAAAATAACACAACCCTTGCACGGTTAAAAACTAGTATTTTGAAAAGTTGCTATTTTTGTAAATGTAATAATTAAAAGTGGATATACTTCAAAATACATAGTGAAGAATGGTCATTTTGTTGTAGTTCCTGGCTGACTGACTTATAATCTAAACCAAAAGCCCTTTTAGAAAGGGCTAAACTTTGTTCTCAAATGGTTCAAGACTAGCGCAATACAAGCGTAATCCATATACTCCGCAAATTTTATTTTACTTTCATTTCATTTGTTTTCCTTTTGGAGATGGATAGTCGTCATATAAGCGAGAGGGCCGGAGGCTCGAAAGCATTAAAGCACCAGACACGGGAAAAAGGAGGGTCGAGAAAAGAATTTGCACTTCATAAAATAGGTCATGTGACCAAACATATTCTTTAAAACTCATTTTTTAGCTTCATAAAATTGGTCATTTGTTCAAACTTATCCTCTAAAAGTTGCAACTCATTTTTCCACCTCATAAAATGGGTCATCCTATCAAGCAAATTCTTACAAACTCATCAACAATACAATCTTCCAATAAAATCATTTCATTTTGCATGTTGAACCGTAATTTTTTTATACCTTCTAACCAATTATTCTCCAAATAGATTACTTTTTACAAAATTTATTTTTATAAAAAAATCATCTACTTCAAATAGACCCTTAATTATCGACAAGACAGACAAGCAGTTTCAACTTATCAAGACTCAAGAATGCACTATTCATAGGTTGAGGATGAGTTTACCAAGTCTTAAGAGGTTGGGAGCGATGTTGCTACTACCTACTAACCCTACTGCAACAATTTTTCCTATGGCTGATCTATTTGTACAATCAATGTGTACATCTTGAATGACACAGGTGTAAAAATCGAAGTCATTGATTTAAATAAATGTTGGAGAAATCAATGGCAAAATTGATTACCACCTCATGGAATATGCAAGTATAGCAAAACTGTTTTTCTATTTAAAATAGGAGCACTAGACTCTAAACAATCCAGTCTTGAAGCAATTATGAAACATACAAGATAACTACTTCAGAGTTCAGACAAATCAAAACTCGGGTCTTAACGTATTTTAAGCACACTAACAAATAAAAAAAAATTGTTCCAACATAAGAAAGTCTTGTGGGTCACATCTATGGCTCCATCTCTGCAAGAGGGTAAGAAATTTTGTAAGCGAATTTCGAAGGTACATAGGTCAGTCTATATGCAAGATTATAATTCAATTGCTCCTCCAGCGAAATCTTAGAACACATTGATTACTGACAGTATTTACATTGTACTTGGCAATTAAATAGGATCTCTTTGTACAATTCAAAGTCACAGAATCTGAAATCAAAACTCAAGTGGGATCAGATTGTACATAACATGCACGGCCACAAGCATATCCATCTTCACTACTACCATGCCAACTTATAAATAGTCACGTTCATTGGTTGCTTTGTCGCTACCCAGGCTACAAAATCCACCTTCCTTAAAAAAGAAAACGGTTAATAATAAGTTACAAAATTAACAAGTTTTACATGGCAGGAAAGTGCTTCTAACAAGAATAATATAACAAAAGCATGCTTCTGATAAAAAGACAAGGAGAAACCACTATGAGAGTTCTGCACGGTGTATGTGGCAAGTAGGTGACAATGCAACCATGATGGATTATCAGTAAACCAAGTTGATACTTCGAAGTCGTTTTTACAGTTTTCTGTGGAAAAAAACCTAGTCTGACCAGTGCCTTGAGCGACTGATTGTCGACAACTCATGAAAATCAACTCCTCTCATTGATGGACAGGACGGTTTTCTGCAAGGAGCTATTATGGAGCCTACATGCACGCCATGTACATTCAGAGTAAATTAATGTTAAATTCTACACTATCAACCATCAACAAACTAAAAAAGAAAAAGGAAAAAAAAAAGGACTAAATTAGATATATATTGTGCCTTGGGATAAGGTTGTGTGTGGCATGTTATTTCACCAAGTTGCTCAAGTCTCTTTATCCCATTATAATACATAAGCATCATTTTCATGATTCCTCCACAATTTTCATTTAAGACTTGTAAAATCTGAAATAAAAAGGTTATATTTCCAGCATAAATATATAAAACAGTAACATTGTCATAAGCTCCTACTTCAGTCAGCAAACAGCTAACTAATTCAGTAACACACTTTAGTAAGGAATGGGATCAACAGGTCTCCCAAATAAAAAACTACCAGAAAAATGTCCGTGTTTTACAAAATTTTGCCTTGAACCTTGACTGGATAAAAAGAAACAAACTACTGCCATACTTACCGGAAAGACCAAAAAGATTATCATTAACTCCAATCATCACAACAAGGATTACAAGAAGATCTAATATAAGAATTTGATGTGTTCGATAATTAGTGAAATTGGAAATATTTTAACTCTTGGATACTGTAAGCTCAAATCATCATCCAACTCTTAGTATTTACTTGTCTTCATAATTACTTAAAAGAATCAATTGCAGGAGCTGCTTGTTTCAATGTGAGGACATGCTACTGGTTTAGAGCTGTCAAAATCTGTAATGCCTACTACTGCCACCAAAAATATTTCTGAAGGACCCATTAGACACATAATCCATTAAAATCTCAGTTGAGGAAACCCTTGTTAGAACACTCAACATTTGCACCCAATCTGCCGTGACTCCCGGACAAAAACACCTCACAAGAACTTGAGAAACTTCCAAAAATGCTCATTTGCCCACACTTTAGATTTCCCCATAAACCATGTAGATTACCATCAATTAATTCAATGCTATAACCGTGAATCTCGCTCTTATAATAGTCATGACACCTACCATAAAAAGTGAGAAGATTGAGTATTACCTTTAGTTTTGCAGTGTGTTTTCCACTTTACAACAGGAAAATCATGTGAGAAAAGGAAAGAAACTAACTCATTTAGTGACTTCAAGAGACTACTGTATACCTGGTGCGTCAATCTGTTCAGGCTTGCCAACTGTTACTAACTAACGTCATTTCTCAACTAACCATATATAATCAGATAAACGCCTCAGAATTCTCGCCCTTCATTAAAGGTCATACACTCCTCTCCCCACCCCTTTATTTACTCTCCCCCTCTGCTTTTCTTTTTGTGAGCGAAAATGGAGAGACAGGATATGAATGTTTCGAACAAAGGAAATGAAAACCAGAAGAGTCAAGCGAATAACTCAAAGGGGCTTCCTACTGTAATTGATATCCATGAACATGACAACACTGAGATGAGTGAGGTAAGCACACATTCTGCTAAGGAAAAAGCTATGCCCCAGATTATGATGCAGGAAACAGACTTAGATATGAAGTACTTCGAAGAGCTGGGAATGATAGAAAAATTAGATGACTGTGAGATGTATGAAAAGAGCATCATAAATTATAATGCTCTTTCGTTGAGTAGCTTGCTGGAGAGTGAGAATCCAGCTATTTGGAATGGCTGGCCTGATGCTGACGAGCATGTGAAAAAATGGCTCAAGTGTCCCATGGACATGGAGATCAATTTGAAGAGCACAGCCGTGTTAGAGAGCAGCAAAGAGAGTTTAGTAGGGTTGGAAAGCTGGTTCGAAACTTCAGGGGATGAGGAAGTGTGGCAGATCCCTTGGGCTTTTGAGCAGGATGAGGATATGTTTGGTTGGATCTGGAACACGCACTAAGAGACAGCTTAGGAGCTTTGAGGAGGATGTTGAAGCACAATTGGAATTTGATTTTATGAACTGAACATCAAATAAATCTCTACCAAGTGGAGAGAAAAAAGCTACCACTGGTGTAAGCATCCTTTTAGATTGTCATAATCTTTTGTGTTTGTTATGACAAGTTGGGTTTATGCTGACTAATAAAATAAAGGAGTCAATATGTTTTACTCCATGCATTCACATGATAAATTAACTGTGAATTTCTACTTTGACGTCTAGGAATGCCATGTAATTCCTGCATATAACTGCTCCAAACAAAATTGTAGCGACCGCAAACTTTTAAATTAAATAAATTAGTTTTCTCGAAAAACGTGTCGCTAAAACGTTAACCCTAATTTTCTAGAGAAGCGCGTTCGTCTAGCCGTTATAATATTGAATTCAAAACTATTCGATCGAATTCGATCCCGAATAATATTTTTTATTATCAATTTCAAATTATTTTATTCAAATTCAATTTTTATTGATTTCAAGTCCAATTACATAAGCCCAATTATTATAGTCCAATTATATGAGTCCAATACCTTGAATTTTAATTCATTTAGCCCAATTCATTTAAACCCTATTAAATGAGTCCAAAACCGGATATTATTTATTCCAGCCCAATTAGAAAAACCCAAAAACCCAACATTTTGGCCCAATTACCCGTCTAGGGTTTTGTGCCCTAATTCTACCACTATTCATACTCCACTCCACTCCACTCATCACTCACACAATATCCACTTGGTAAGAAAATTTGTCCATTCTCTCCAACATTCTCTCTATTCCCAATGTGAGACACCATTGATGCTAGAAAATCCATTTCTAGCATCAACAGTGAACTCAACAATGCAGCCACTACATTCCCGTCACTCCAACACACCTCCAAAACCGAGACCACCAACCACCATTCACCATCAACACTCACTGCAACTCTCAACAACACTACCAGCACCTCCACTGCAAGGTCACAGCATCAAAACCGTGACCTCCACCAAGCCAAAATCCACCAAGCACACTGCCCCAACCAACACAACCAACACCACACCATTCTCAACACCAAACGACCACCATTGCCACCAACAGGCCACCTCCAGTAACACCACCACCCAAAACGCCCAAACCCGAGACCAACATCACCACCAACTCTCGAACCAAGCAACACCAAACCCAACAGCCAAGTGCAAAAATCAAGCCACCAAAACCGAAACCAAAAACCCAAAACAATAAATGGAAACCTCCAATCGAACCACCCAAAACCACCAACCACCTCAAGTCCCCAAAACCGAAAGGAAACCCCCAAGTCGAGCCAAACCGAGACCTCAAACACCAAAAATTGAAACTACCACACAAATAAATACAACCCATGAACTCACCTTGTCGTCCCAACACCTTTCTCAAGCTGACCGCCATCAAACCGCACAATCGACACCATTTCACACGTCAACCAAGAAAAACCGAACACCCAAAAGCCCCAAAAATAATACCCCATCCCTTACCTACGTGTGGGCGCCACCACGAGACTGTGGCGCCGACCCGTTCGCCGGACGGTGAACCGGAGAAGGGGCGAAGCCCCTCCCTTTTCCCTTCCCCTCCCGTCGACTTCTCTCTCTCGTCCAGAGAGAGAGAGGTTTCTTTCCTTTTGATTTTAAATTTAAGTTTTGTTTTTGTTTTTATTAGGTTTAGTTAGTATATATATTTAGTTATCCTAATTTTAGAAATTTGTTAATTTAAGTCTCAAGATTTAAGTTTTATTCATTTCAGTCCCTTAATTGCTTGTGTTTTAATTTCAGCCCTTTCATTTCTTATTTTCAGTTTAAAAGTTATTTAATTTAGTCCCTAGTTTATATAAGTTATTATTTCAGCCATTTAAATTTTATTTTCAGCTTTAATATATTTACAGCTTAGTCCTTAAACTATTAAAAGTTATTATTTCAGTTTTCAGCTTTTATTTTCAGCTTTAATATATTTACAGCTTAGTCCTTAAACTATTAAAAGTTATTATTTCAATTTTCAACTTTTATTTTCAGCTTTAATATAATTACAGTTTAGTCCCTAAACTTATGAAAGTTATTATTTTAGCCTTAAAGTTTTATTTTCAGATTTAATAAATTTTCAATTTAGCCCCTAAACTTTATCATATCATTTTAAGCCATTTCTTTCAATTCCAATAATTTTCAATTAAGCCCTTAAATTTAATTTCAACACTTTAAAACTTTAAAGTTTCGAAATACTGATTCAAACTTATTTTCTATTGGCTAGACGAAACGTACGGACAATTAAAAGATTGAAGTTATTTCTCGCACCATTTTCACGAAACTCGAGATTTTGAGGTAGACTCGCCACCATTAATTAGTTTAAATTATAATTACATGCTTTATGTGAATTACGTGATTTATATGCTTTAATGCATGAGATGAGAATTTATCATATGAGATATATGATATTGTTATGCTTGCCATAACTTATATGCTTAATTGCATGAGAAAGAAGATAATCTCTTATGAGATAAGAAGAGAATGTTATGCATAACTTATGTGCTTCATCCGCACAAGAAAGAAAGACTACCCACATCCCATGTTTTTAAAGAGCCTATGATTTTCAAGAAAATGAACCAAAGATGATATCACATTGTATATTGCATAAGTGTGTATTCAATTATTCTGTAAATTAATTATCGGCGATGAGTCTACTGAGTATTTCTTCGAAATACTCACTCTGCTATTTTTTAACAATATTTGCAGACTTCGGAGGCAATCGTGATTGATCCGGCAATGGTGGCATAGAAAAATTTGACTATCGAAATTATTATCTCCTTGAAGTTTTTGTATTCGAATATTGATAACATTTTGTCGTTTTCCGCTATTTTCTAAAATGTGATATTTAAATTTTAAATTTCTATGAGTTTACTTGTCGACGAGGTTTTTCAATTACAAATGTGATTTCAAAGTTAGGTTATTTCCGCGAAAATTGATTTTGAAATTGGGGCAAAAGAAGATGAAGTGGCAATCCGGGTTAACAGAACTCGGGGCGCTACAAAAATACTCCCATCACTTGTTGAAAAAATGATGATAATTTTTCTTCTTTATTTTTGTTGTTATAGCCTTATAGGTGTAATTTTATAACTTCGCCATTCTAAGTAAGCTTACAAGTTATCACTGGAAACAAATAACAGGATACAATTTCTTCAAAATTGTTAATATTATAATTCAAATAAATAGATCATCCAATGATGAATTTTTTATAATTTGTCTATTGCAATTTATAAATATTTTGACCTTAATTTAATACTTAGGCGTCATCTAACGTGTATGATAAGCAGTTGTGAGCATATAGTTGAGAATTTGCTTAAATCGTGGTTTTATCTTCCCTAACTTTTTGCTTTAGTTGTCGAGGAGTTTATGAGATGTATCCAAGGTGATATTCATTATATGATATTTGTTGATAATACATAAAAAACAGTCTTTAGATCATGAGAACTTTGGAGTAGTACTTTGAAATCTAAAAGTTAAGGTTAAGTAGAACTAGAATAGATACGTGAAACATCCTTTAGTGAACAAGCATGATAGTGGAGTCACAGTGGAGAATCATGCTGTCCAAAAATGTGAGTGCTTTAAGTATTTTGGTTCCATTATTAACTTCGAGTGAGGACTTGACACGGATGTAACACATAGGATTATGGCAAGTTGGTTAAAAGATACCTATAAGGTTAATGATTACTAGACAAACTATGCTTGCTTTGCACTGAGTAATTGGTGAAAGGACAAAATATCCAGTCCTTAAGATGAACATAGAGAAAATGAGAGGTTAAGATAGATGTGTGACTCTACTAAAATGGATAAAACTAACACATAAGAATGTGCACCATAAACTAGAAGTGGTGCCGTGTTTGGTTAATTAAAAGAAGAATGACTTGGATCGTGGGACAGATCTTACATTGACTTCAGATAATGTGATCCAAGCAGAAATGTTAAACGAAGGAAAGGTAAACCAAAATTAATAACGGGGAAGAGGTAGACCAAAATTAATATGGCATGATGTAGTTGGGAAGGATTGAGGTTTCGATGGATCTTCCAATAGTACAATGAGCATCAAATGAAGTGGTTAAAACTAATTTATGTAGCCGACCCCAAATTTGTTAAAGATAGGGATTAGTTTGTTGTTGTCATAAACCTTGATCATTCACTTCACTAGAATTTTCCCAAAAATTGCCAAGAAAAAAATAAATAAATCATTCAATGTGTATAAGTTAACTATTAATTTCTAACCAACTACTATCCAAGAAAACGTTAGTATTTAGAATTATATAATTATATATCTTCCAAGAAAGATTCAAAAGTTTTTTTCTTCTCTATAATACCCTGATACTAAAAAGGTTATCATACAAAAAAATTGTAACAAATATCAAAGCAAGCACAAACGCCAAACTAATTTGTATCACAGTTTTTCGAACTTCTCAATGATTATAATCTAGAAGACATGTATATATGAGTTTTGACATGTGAAAAGCGAGTTCTGCAGACACAAAGGGGAACATTCTTTTTAATGTTTGAACTAAAAATGGATTTTTTTTTTTTTTTTTTTTTTTTTTTTTAAATTTGATATTAAAAAGTAATCATGTATGAGAATCGTGAATGCATATGAACTGACACGTAGTATGAAATTATACTCTTACAAAGCAATAAAAATAGGGTGATAAAAGGTTTGACTTCACCAACCTTGTTTATTTCTGCCCATTTAGACAATGATTGCGGCATTCCTCAACAGTAAAAGGATCGTGATATAGATTGGTTCTACCTGAGGTATGATTATCTCATTTAGAAATGAATGACAGCCAAATAAAATGAGGAAATATAGCATGATGGGGAGAGAGACGAGAGACCTATTTCAAACTTGGGGCATAAGGAGCTGGGCATGGAGATACAGAATGATCAGGTAACTGGTTTATCAGGTCTACTGTGGCCTGCAAACATGCATTCAAAATTTTCTTCTCCAACCTGACAAGTTGTGTGGCTACTCGTCTTTTTGGATTCAAATTACAATCTGCCAGCTATAATAAGTGAAAGATATAAATTGAACGGATCATAATGAAATTCAAATTATTGAAGAAATTCAAGGTTACCAAAGCCTCATCTTCAACAATAGTAGTAGGGTAACCAGCAAGCCTTGTTTCAAAATAGCCAGCAAGCTGATCCAAAACTGCTCGCTCCATACAAGGACTCACCTATGTTCATCATCAAAAGTTACAGAGTGAAAAAGAAAATTCGTTTTCTATTTAACCCAAGCATGCAAGATATATACTATTTTCTTTTCACTTTCATTGTCCAGAATAAGAGTCAACTGTTGTGCACGTGTCTTTAAGAAAATATAAATTTTGGAGAACTCATTCGATTTTCATTTCATCATGTGGTTTCCTTATATCTAAGTTCAAATTTTTCGAGGGATACATCTTCATGGTATAACTATTCCTTTTACCTGGGAAAATACGAAATATAATCATCAAATTCATTCAACTCAGGATTTCAAATAGAACCCTCTTTTACTGGGAAGTGTATGAAACCTAAAAATGAAAGTGTGGACCACTATACATATCTTTGCAATCAGATTTTAATTATCCAGAGATTCTTTCATTTCTCATCCAGAAAAATCTCTTGGATATGAGAAAACTGCCTCAATTTGAGCCCCATTGGGTTGGGGGGAATGTGGTATTGAATAGAGATTTTTTGGAGAATGTTTGGTTTAAAAATAAGGAAAAGTTGTGGATTTACATGTAAAATTATTTTATGGGAAAATGTACAGTTAAAAATGAGTTTTTGGAAAAATGTTGGCCAAACATAGGCTTAAACTCATCATCCATTGTTGATTAAAATGTATCCATCAACCCAAACATAAAATCCAACTTCGTCTTATGTTTCTTCTTAAACTTATATAGGTGACCTATCCAAAACCAAGTACCCAATGAATTGAGATTTCCCTACTAACCCACGTCAATGCAGGCAAGCACATCATTTATGATCAAGAGAAAAAGCATTATTTACAAGTTCATATCAGCATTATACAGAGAAATATGCATGGAAAGTAGAATATAAAAGCTTCAACAAATTTGAACAATACATAGCAATGCCGATTCATCAACATGTAAAATACTCCAGATGGAGGGATTGAGTACAAAAAAGCCTAGTCTACAATGTCAAGCAATGGTACGAATAGCCTGAAGTTACTAGACTGCCAAGTGGAAGCAAAAGATAATTAAGCATCTACAGTGCTAAAATATCACAAAAAAAGCTTCCTAGATTTTTTTATTACTTTTACTTCGTTTTAGCAGACTTGGGACTGCATTCACTCCACTGCCTCCAAGTGCTTGTCGCTCCAAGGTGAACCCTGAGATGAGTCTCAGAGTTTCCTTGAGGTCTATTTACATATCTGGTAAAATGAAAAGGGATTATTCTCCCAGCCTATGTGTTTATATCCTCGTGTGTTTACTAGCAGTTAGATGCCCGGCACCCATTGAAAATTATTTGCTCTGTTTCATAAACTATGAAGAATACCAACAAAAGCATACCGGACATATTGGACCTTGTGAAGATAGAACAGATTGCATCTCTGAAGGATCCGAAACATATCCCAATCGCATATAAGGAAGCATGTCTAGTACAGCCTCTCTTTCTTTTCGTACATGCACCTGCATTGAGGGTGTGTTATATACTTGCCAAAATTGTTACAGATAGATTGATAACAAGAGATGACTCGTACACGAAAAGATTGTACAGATAATTTTCCATTCCTTTGAGCAGCCATTCTCTTGTCCTGATACTGAGGATCCTCCGTATTTAAAGCAGCCTGAATAGCAAAAGAAAGGTGATTCGTTGATAGTAAAGATTGCAGGGACAATCGACTGGACTCAGAAATTTACCTCAATCACCATGCGATCATATGAATTGTCTTCATCAACAAAACCATAATTTATGAGTAATTTAGAATTAGGTTGTGGTCCACACCTGCAAAGAGAATAAAAATTTAGTATCAAAAGCTAAAAATAAGATATGAATAAGCAACAAAGAATTTGGAAAGGACCTTTTTTCTGACAACAAGAACGAAAATACAGTCACATAACCTAAATTATTAACAGGCTAGGTAGGAATGAAGAGACAGACAGTGATACCAGATAACAATGGGCTCCCCAGTTTTGTAGGGACGGTCAACAACCAGTTGCACAGCACTGTCAGCAGCAGTTAGCATCGCCTTGCAGTTGCTTCTATAGGATAACAGTGGTGGTCCTAGAGGGACCAAAGCAAATCTCCGAGCCAAACTGACTTTCTGGGTTGACAAAGGAGTTAGAATTAACTACATAACATTCCTTACAATGTTGGACTAATGTTTGACTCTCTTGCATCTTGATCTTACTTCAGTGTTTAAAACTATACTGAGGTATTCTGCAAAAGTACCATTTCCACAACATCACAACCTACCTGCAAATGCACTACACAGGATTGAACTGCAACGAAAGCTTGTTTGAAAATATCAAAAGGGAATGCCTCTGTGGGTATATCATATGGATATTGCTGCACAATACAAAATAATTAAATAATCTTCAGAATTGAAAATAAAGACTGAATAGTAGTGAGAAAACACTGAATTTAGAACTTTTCCAGAGGCACAGTAGCATAGAAATGTTAGTTCCAACGCTAAACATATTAACCTGAAACAAAGATCCAGCCATGAACCAAACTGTGTCGAGCTCATTATACTCTCTTTTGATTCCTTCAGCCCTCTCAAGAATTTCAGCCTGAATCATCAACAACATCCCATCTAAGAACTAAAGGTCAAGAAATCGCATATTTTTTTCCGTAACAGCAGACGTGATAAATCTTGTTAACATTTGGCTTCAACATAGAGCAGAGGCACTGGAATACCTTCGTAGGACTTCCTGTCAAATAATTTAGTTCGGTATCCGACCACAAAAGAGGTGATTCCACCGCTAACTGCCCCCGACCTCGTTGACGATCAAGTTCTCTTATATATGGATACCAGAAAGATTTTTTTCCTTGTTTCTTCTCGTACATTAGATATAGTGCCAGGCAGGCTAGTTCTGAGAGTTGGTTTGTGGTTAAGAGTTCCGCTGCATTAAAAATTCAGTAAGTAACTTCAATCAAATTGCAGAAGTTTAATGGCAAATGCAATTGAGAAAAGCATTTCAGACCCAAAACCTAAATTACACACGGAAGAAAAAGATCTATACATGCCTATTGATTCCATTAGGAAGGCACTGGTAAGCAATAGAGAAAGCAAAATCAAGTTACCAGTGACTGACATGAATGCAAAATCTATGTCAAAGGTTTCTATTACACCCTCCAACAAGAAATCACATTGTTATTTTTTTTTTTGATAGGTAATCACGTTATATTATAAATTAGAATTAAAAGATAATACACAAGGAGTGCATCATCAGTTTAAACAAGATAGAAACACTAAAAAATTAGGCAACCCTTCTATCGGACTAATAGTTGCAGCCTTAAACCAACTATACAAAGTCAAGTAAAAAAATTCTCTAAATTGCTCTGATGTCTGTGTTAAGTCTTCAAAGCACCGGCCGTTTCTTTCTCTCCAAACACACCAAACAATGCATCCTGGAATAAGCTCCCAAACAACTTTGCTATTCTTATCTCTAAACTTTCTCTTCCATGCCTGCACCACCTCTTCAATACTTCTTGGCAGTACCCAACTCATATGTTGCGAAGCCAGAATCTCATTCCACAACCAACGTACACCGTCACAATGAATGAATAGGTGATCAATTGTCTCTCCATCCCTCTTACACATGTAGCACCACTCCGTAATATAATAACCCCTTCTTCGTAGATTATCCGTCGTTAATACCTGTCTCCTCACAACCGTCCACAGTAAAAAGGCCACTCTTGGAGGTAATTTACTCTGCCACACCATTTTCCAGGGGAATGAGCTCACCATAGGATCCAGTAAGGATCTGTAATAAGTGCGAACAGAGAACAAACCATTTCGTGCCATCCTCCACCTGCTACAGTCATCATCTCCTACCTGAGTGTGCACATCATACAGAGAGGCCAGAAACAACGCATAGTCATCTAGTTCCCAATCATGTAAGCCCCTCCCGAAAGTGATGTTCCAGCTATGACGCCCATTATTGATCACCATGGCATCACTCACCATAGCTGAGGGCTCCAAGGCAATACAATGTAAAGAAGGGAACCGCACTTTTAATGGTTGCACTCCACACCAACAATCATTCCAAAATCGGACATTTGTGCCATTTCCCACCTCGAAAGCCAATCTAATCTGAAAGTCGTTCCATCCTTTTCTAATATACCTCCACAGGCTCATCCCATACGAACCACGACCCTCACCTGAGCACCAGCCCCCTTCCATAACGCCATACTTCATTCCTATAATTTCTCTCCAGAAGCTTTCCCTCTCCTTTCCAAATCGCCACAGCCACTTGCCCAATAAGGCCTTGTTAAATAATACAAGACTCCTCAGTCCAAGACCCCCCACCCCGACAGGGGAACAGACGTCACCCCATTTGACCAAGTGAAATTTCCTCTCCTCTCCCAATCCTGCCCATAGGAAGTCTCTCTGAATTCTTTCTAATCTATTTGCCACTGCAACGGGAATAGGAAACAATGAAAGATAATAGGTTGGGAGATTAGAGAGGGTGGATTTGATGAGAGTAAGACGGCCTCCTTTAGAAAGATAGATACGTTTCCATCCCGCCAACCTTCTCTCCATCCTTTCAAGAATGTCATTCCAAATATGTTTACTTTTGAACTTCGCTCCTAAGGGGAGCCCAAGATAAGACATAGGCAATTGTGCAACTCTACATTCCAGTATTGCCGCCAAGTCCTCCACATTATCAACAACCCCCACTGGAATGGCCTCAGACTTCCCCAGATTTATTTTCAACCCAGAGACCGCTTCAAAACATAGGAGCAAGCGGCGCAAGTTCCTAATCTGCATATCGTCTGCATCACAAAAGATCAATGTGTCATCTGCAAATAACAAATGAGAGACCTGTAGGTGACCAACCGCAAAGCCTCTCAACAAACCCTCCGTCACGGCTTTCTCAATCATTCTACTAAGTGCCTCCATCACAATAACAAACAGCAAGGGGGACAACGGATCACCTTGCCTCAAACCTCTACTACTTCGGAAGTACCCTTCAGGGTTGCCATTAACTAGGACTGAGAACGACACCGTAGAGATACAGAATTGAATCCACTTGCACCATCTATCCCCGAATCCGCATCGCCTAAGCATGTACATAAGGAATCCCCAATTGACGTGATCATACGCCTTTTGAATATCAAGCTTACACAACATCCCTGGGACCCCCTGCCGCGTTCTTGAGTCAATGCATTCGTTCGCAATAAGAACCGAATCCAAAATCTGACGTCCCTTCACAAAAGCGTTCTGGAACTTGGACACCACTTTTCCCAACACCTCCTTTAATCTATTCGCCAACACTTTTGCTATAATCTTGTACACCCCACTGACCAAACTAATAGGCCGATAGTCCGTGATATCCGACGCTCCCGTTTTCTTTGGAATAAGCACGATAAACGTAGCATTAAGACTTCTCATAAACCTGCCACGTTCAAAGAAATAAGTGATTGTATCCATAATGTCTGTTCGCACCACCTCCCAACATGCCTTATAAAATGAGAATGAGAAGCCGTCTGGTCCAGGGGCCTTATCCTCATTCATATTAAACACCACATCCTTAACTTCGTCCTCTTCAAATGGTCTCTCAACCCAGCTGGCATCCTCTTCGGTAATCGTGGAGAAGTCCAGCCCATCCAACTCAGGCCTCCACGCAAATTGCTCCCGATAGAGATTCTGATAGAATCTCACCTGCTGATCCACAATAGCCTGTGGGTCTTCATATGTAACCCCATCCACCTCCAAAAGTGTAATAGAATTGTTGCGTCGATTAGAATTGGCGACCCGATGAAAGAACTTTGTGCATTTGTCGCCTTCCTTCAACCACATTATCCTAGACTTTTGTCTCCAGGCAATCTCCTCCATCTCCACCAATCTCTCCAGCTCTCCCCTTAACCTACCACGCCTCTCCCTTTCCTCCCCATCCAACCCTCGACTCTCCTCCTGCCTATCCAACTCTTCTATGTCTAATAAACATTGATTCTTGTTACAGTCAATGTCTCCCACCTCCTCCCCATTCCACTTCTTCAAATCCCCCTTCAATGCCTTCAATTTCAGATGTAGAATATAACTAGGAGATCCTCTGAAATCGTAGGAGGCCCACCAATTCCGAACTCGCTCCCCAAAACCTTCAACTTTAAGCCACATCTTCTCAAACCTGAAAGGTCGTCTTCTACTACCCCTTATAGTCCCAGATAACGAGATAGGAAAATGATCTGAGTACTCTCACCAATCTCCTCTGACTGACATCATCGTACTTAGCCTCCCACTCACCATTAATCAAAAATCGGTCAATACGAGATTGGACAGGTTGATCCCGATTGGATGACCAAGTAAACTCTCCCCCCATCATAGGCAGATCCACCAGCATATTTTCACTAATAAAACTAGAGAAGTCCTCCATAGCCCCTGTTAGTCTCCCACCACTCGACCTCTCAGAGGGAAACCTAACCACATTAAAGTCTCCCCCGATACACACTGGTAAGTTCCACCAAGCCATCATACCAGCCAGTTCATCCCACAAGCCCCTTCTGTTCTCATCTGAATTCGGCCCATAAACTCCAATAAACATCCACCTAAATCTATCCCCAACATTACTGAAAGAAATAGAAAGAGAGAATATCCCTCCACTAACCTCCTCCATATCAAGAACTCTAGTGTCCCACATGACAAGCACACCTCCTGATGCCCCTGAAGCTCCAAGAAACTGATACCCGACATGCTGTCCCCCCCATAAAGAACTCACAATAGACCTCGAGACGACCTCTAACTTCGTTTCTTGTAAACACACAAGATCAGCCCGCCATCCCCTTAGCATGTTTCGGACACCTAACCTTTTCCCAACATCGTTGAGCCCCCTCACATTCCAGCTAATGATTTTTGGAATCATTTAAACTCACCTTCATCCCTCCCCAGCAACCCTCTTTTTGACTCACTCCCTTTAACATCATAGTTTATCGAGCATTCGAGCCGCCTGAGCTCACGGTCTCCCTTTCTTTTAGTTTTCCCCCCTGGGGTATACATCCCATGTCCCCTACTAGCCTCCAACTCCTCAAACAATTGCACAAGTCTATTTTCATAACCATCGCATGACACACCCACCATCTTGCTGAATTCCTGAATTTTATGGAGAACCCAATTTGACGCTGGAGGTCTAACGTCAAGCGCATTCACTTCCACTATCTGCCCTTTATCATAGCACCCACCAGGCTCAGAGATCTGTCCTTCCCCCTCTCCCTTTTGCACAACGCCCTTGTCCATTATTCCGTTGTTGTTGCCATCCACCCACACAACTATCGCTTTTTCATTCCCCATCTCATGTCCTCTACCAGACTTTTGATACCTTCTAATGTAAGTGTTCACAATTGCATTTGTCGAACCTGTTGCCTCTTGCTCTTGTGACAGTGTCGAACTTGATTCCTTGGCCATCACTATACCCGTCTCTTCCTCTATTAACCCGACTCCCGTTGTAGATGCGGTCAAATCTACCTCCCGGAGTGCCTCATACCCCGAGTATTTTCCATCCGTACCCCTTTCCACCAAACATATACCATCGTCCTCTCCATTACACTCTACGTGATACCCTATTTGATTCTCACAACTTGGCTCAACCCTCACCTGCTTATCTTTGGATTGCGCCATGTTCGATTGTAACTTCGTAGTTGGATACTCAGACATATCCACCCCGCACTTGTGACAGCAGATCAACTTGGAATCCTTTAGAGCTCCATCTCCCAATAGCCTCAACAGCTCATCCAGCTCAGCTTTCAACCCTTGGACCCTCGCCCTTATGTCGGCAGTTCTCAATAAACTGTTTAATGCAACTTCTGGCCTTGTCTCCTCCAAATTAGGCCCCATTGAGTGACCCTCGTCCGAAAGACCTGGGGATCGTGCGCGAGTGCCATACCCATACACCTCACTTTCCTTACGCAACAGCACTGGCTTTTTCGTGTTTTGCTCGCCATGTCGGTTTGCAGTAACTTCAGCATAAGTTCTCCCTTGTATATTGTTGACTCTAACCGATTGATGCTTAGCTTTATCTCTAATGACAAAAAAATCGACGACTGCCTGAAACATTTTCAGAATCGACGCCCATCCCTCTCCATTCACACCTTCTGGTACCATCACCACTCCTTTCCGTCGCCTCTCCCCGTATTGTGCTATCGTTAGATACCTACCTCGACTGTTTCCACACCGCTGTGCCATGAAAGCTTTCGAGGTCTCAGTAAACTTAGCAACGAACTCCTCCTGTTTGCTAGCTCCCTTCAATCTCTCCACCATATTCAATACCCACAACGCACCATACCTCCCCATATTTATTGCATTCGATATCCTCGGACCCCATTCTGTCAGCTTGACAATGCCGACTTCACTAACAGACACAACAAACTCCTTCGCCTCCACTCTAAACCTCGAAGTAAACTCCTTTTTTTCAAACAAGCTTGCCCGCCTCCGAACTTGGGTGTAGGAAGTGTCTGACAGTGAAACAGGTCGGTGGAATGGCCTGGGCACATCACGGGGGAGCTGCTGTTTCACCATCGTCGGCGCGTGGGGCTCACGCGCCGCCGGCGCGTGGAGCACACGCGCTGCCGGAGCACCCCCTGGATGGCTCGCCGGACTCGGAAATGCCTGCACAGTAGGCTGGTGAGGCGCGTGAGGCTCAAAGGGATGCGTAACTGTGTGAATCGGGTTTTCATATCCGTGATAAATACACTGTTGTCGAGCGACGGCGCTAGGGTTTCCACCTAGGGCCGCCGCCTGCAGGTGGGCACATGTTTGTGGCGTGAGGCCGGTGTTCGGTGGGTCGTCTGGTTCAAGAGAGGTGGATTTGGATCTGTCGGGTTGACTCTCCATCCGGGAGAGTCGCTAGAGAGGAAAGGCACTTCGCATACGAGAGGCCGAGAAAATCACATTGTTATTAAAAATAATTCGGTTTCTATAGATACAAAATCTAAGAAAAATGCACCAATATAAACAACTTATTCATAGAAATAATATCAAGATATGTTTATTTTCTACTCCATGAGAGCCAGATAATATAATATTTTCTTGGTACCAGAGAGAAAAAATACTAAAATTAGAATGGATTAAAAAAAATGTAGAATCAATTAAAAGGATCTTTATACTTCTACAGTATGAAAGTAAAAGCAGATGCATACGTCCTTGTTCAACATTAATTACCGAACTTTTTCCTAATGGACAGCAGGAGCAACCAGTAGTAATTCCTAACGTTTCAGCAAAAACACAAATGTGCATTTTATTGGGAAATTGCACTTTATTTGGGTCTGAACTTCTATCAGGAGTAGCATTTGTTACAAGTTTCAATAAATGTCAGCACAAAAATGAAGCAGAATCCATAAAATTCACCACAGCATCTTACCGATAGTCTCGTTTCCAAGAACTCTTTCCAGAGTCACCACCAATGTATTCGGTACGGAAAAGGCAACATCACCTTCCTAACATAAACAAAAAATAAAAAATTATCTACTTTCATCACATGTTTAGCTATGCCTAAAAAATGTATATTACCTTTAAGAAACATTTTGTTGTTTGGCCAATTTATTTATTTATTTATTTTATTTATTTATTTTTGCTCTTAAGTAAATATAATTACTTTCTTCGAAATAGCTCAGTATATATAACTTACTCACGTTTGACCTCGCTTAAAAGATGAAAAAAGCCCCTACCAAACATTTTATTTGCCAACTTTCAACAATAAAAAATAAAATAAAGCATTTGTTTTAAAATTTACATTTTTACTCAAAAGGAATCATTTTGATCTTAACTAAACACGCTCTAAAGCATCAAGAACATTACAAACTCAACCGTGATTCATTAACCTGAAGATCCTCACTTGCAGCTACATAGTGAATCGGGCGATGGTTTGAATCATGAGAAGGCCTCTCTTTGAGCACAACCTTGCAAGGCGGGAGCCCATTCCTGTGCATCCAAGACTTCAAGTCCTCATACTCTTCGTCGTTATTGGAGCCCAAAATTCCACTCGATTTCCTCTCCTTATTCATCTTTCCAGCCACCATTGTGTCGGAGTTCGAAGCCAAACACATCTTTCTACCTACACTGTACGATTTCACATTTTTCGATTTTTGACTCAATGAAATGGAAACCCGGGAATCAGACAGGAGCGGATAGTGAAGCGGAAGGCGAAATGGAGAACGAGTATTTTGTAAATAGGACACGTCCATGGATTGGAGAGGAAGATTTCAATTTCAGCTAAATTATTGCATATATTTTTGGATTAATTGCTAGGGTTTCGATGAAGGATTTCACTTGGAATTTGTGAAAATGATTTTTGAGGTCAGCTGTTTAGGTTGAGTCGAGGATGAAGATATTTTATTGGAATGTAGTTCAGGAAAAACTACTTATATTCTGACAATTTTAACGAAAAAAAAAAAGGGAAAGATAGGATTGTTAACGATGAGATGAGAACATATCGAAAAGCAATTTATTTATAAGGAACTTCTTGTATGCATGGTCTTTAGTATTTTTAAAATAATATTAGTGTATCAAATATTAGTAGTAATGTGAAATATCGTAAGTTTTTATCTAATATAATAATTAGTAAAATTTAATAATGATAATATTCTAGTAAAATTTAAATGAAGAAGTTCTAAGAAAGAAATTAACGGGGACAGTATTAATCATATTTAAGCTTCTTAACGTTTCAAAATATTTATAGTACACACTGAATAATGAAGAAAGTTTAATGAAAATATTATATGATAATATTAAACACACTAACTTTACCAACGGTTCTATTGTTAGGAGTCATGCAAATGTTGAAAAAAAAAATTTCATCAAATATTTGGAGACAATGCTTCGAATATGATCAACATGACTGATCAAGTCGCGGGGATACCCCTTGTGAAGGTTCGGGGACAACGCCCCCGACAAGGATCGATCTGTCCAGTCAGGTTGCGGGGGTTGAAGGGGCAGCGCCTCTCGTGAAGGTTAGGGGGGCAACGCTCCCGATGGGGATTGATATGTCCAGTCAGAACGCGGGATTGAGGGGACAGCGCCCCTCGTGGGAGTTCGGGGGCAACGCACCAAAAGAAATTCTGATTTATGTATGTAATAAACCACGAGAACTTTAAAAAAAATAACCTAAAGAAAGTTAAAAAAAAGAAATCTGAAGACTTCGCAATGTGCGGAACTCTGCTTAGAGCGGAGCATTTGCTGACTCCGCACATTGCGGAGTCTTCAGAATTTTTAATTTTTTTTTACATTATTCAAGTTTTTTTCTTTTCTTTTTTTACGTGCTAACAATAATTTATAAAATCATTTTTATCTTGTATTCCAATTGTTATATACAAGTCTTTTCATTAGAATGATATGTTAATACAATCTTGAAGCTGAAAATGATATGTTGCCTACATAATTAGTTCGAGGGCTGGTGCTAGGCTTGTACCATTTTCTTATGGAGGCGTCATCCCCCATTTCCCTTCTATTTCAGGGGCTCTAGCACGTGAACTACAGTAAGTCCCAATGCAAACTGATTAAGCTTGGAGGGATGAGCAGCAATGACAATTGGATAAACTCTCGAGCTGCCATGAATAAATAAGGCACCATTAGATTGGAAAGGGAAAACATAAAGAAAGTGATTGGAACAAAATATTGGATAGTATTTATGGTACGATAAAAAGGTCTCAACTTCTTTTTCTTCATTAACTTTACCCACTATCGTCTAGTCAAGCATCCCAAACATGTTAAAAGTAGTTACAATAATATAATAGAGATGTGGAAAAGTAGCAAAAATGAACCTGATATAAAGACAATCAACTAAATCTCTGTTGAAAATTATCCTTAAAGGCAAATCAAATTTCATCAGTCACTAAACAAAATTGCTAAACAATTATTCTAGAAATCTTCGAAATTGAGTTTGATATTGAGGTATTAATCCTCCCATAAGGCTAAATTGTTGTTTAACTCCTCTGTTACTTCTCGTTTCACAAAAAAATGACTTCCTAGTAGTGATGTGAAAAGCCTTAGTTGGCATTCTAACTGGTCCTTTGACCCTGTAGACTTTATCTTTAGAACCATGAACATAGATTGTAAAAAAAACAAGTGAATAGATCATCAAATTAGACAATTATAAAGAGTATTATAGTCAGTATCTGCACAGATGATTTGTGCTGTGAACATCACAAGAATTTAATACCAACAACCGAGCATTAGCATAAAAGATAAGAATATTGGATAAAATAATTTATAAAAAAAAAATTGTTCATCTGAATTTGATAGAACTTCCAATGCCATAAACAGTGTGCTATGGTTTGGTACAAAATGTGCATGCAAACACTATGTAACAGTACATTGGTAATTTACATGTTGTCAATGATATTTTATCATAATTATTCAGTATGAAAACTAATCGTAATAATGAAATCAAACTAACCACTAACAGACAACAAGATCATTTAGCATATTACATCGTTACCTCACTCATGTCATTCCAAAATAAAGACAAGATTACTATTGCAAATAATGAAGTAGAATATTCAATATCATCATACTTATCCTTATAATTGTGCAATTAATGTTCTATCAACATGATATCTTATAAACAATTAAAGTCAAACCTCTACAAAACATCCATCAAATAGTCATGTTCACCACGCTGCTAGATATGTGAAATGCTAATGAATTGCTTAGGCTATGTTCTTTTTATCGTTTTCAAGCCGTTTTCTATTTTCAATTTTCAAAAACAGTAAAAACGCGTTTTCTTTCCTATTTCTGAAAACACGTTTTTGAAAATGGCAAAAAAATTTACACACAAAACGTGGTTTTCCACGTTTTGAGAATTTTCATCTGACCACAAGGTAAAAAGGCCAAAACACGGCACTGTTCAAAAAACGGGAAATGAACTTTGTTTCCAACCCTCTCCCTCTTTCCCCTCTCTTCCCGGTATATATATATATATCTCTCTCTCTCTCAGAAACTGAAAACCGAGCAGCTCCACCTGCCAAATCTCCGAGTTCACGTTTTCAATCAAGTTTTCCATCTAGTTCTTTGCCTGCTATATTTTTTGCGGTATGTTCGAAATTATTTTCCTTGGGTCAGATTTCGCACCTGCCAAATCTGTGTGTTCTCGTTGTTCCAGTTCGTAGATATGGGTGATTTTGATATTCTTGGATGGTCTATGTTTGTGTGTTTGTGTAATGGTTTATTTTTGTTGGTGCCTGAATAATGTGAAATCTCACTCGAAAATGTGGATTTTAGGGTTCTTTGGTGAGGCTCGATGCTATCACCTGTAATTAAGTTCACCAAGTTGTTTTCATTGTCTATTAGGTATTTAATTAGCAACTGAATCTTCCACAAGTACACTGGTTCTTATTAGTTTTGGTGTAACACTTCCTCTTGTGACTTGTTTTGGCCATAATTTTTTGCTTAATTGAAAGAGAATAAAGGCATGTTTTAAAGTTTGTGTGAATTAAATTTGTTTCTGTTGGCTTTGGCTTTCGACCTTGCAAATGAAGGTGCCAGACTAGCAAGTCGCTCATTGTTGAACTATGAATTTAATCCCTCATATTATTGCATAATTGTGACTATAAAGTGTCTGGTTCTTTCAAGCTTAACCAGTTTCAAACATTGAAGTTCCTCATGTGTAACAAGGTTTTGGTAAAGTGATGTAAAGTGTCTGATAATAAGTTGGTAAACATTGAAATATAATTATTTTTCGTGATTATGAAAAGTCTTATATGTTTAGATACACTATTTTAAAAATCCAGTGGAATGAAACTACAGACATGACATTACCTTTCGTTTTAAGAGTTTATAGTTCAACTCCAAAAAATGTTCCTCATAATTAATTATATTGACCCGATAATAAAAACATCTCTTTAGAAATTTTTACATTCTCTCTGTAAGACATCACCAAAATAAATAAATAAATAATGACAGAACTATCTAATAATTCAAATTCTTTAACAGAAATTCATGCCTTTAATTAATTCTGCAAATTAAGGTTTTGCTTATCATGTTTCTCAGTTTCTCATCAGGCATCTTAGTCCCAGCATAATCATAAATGACAAAATCCTACATTAATACAGATGAAAGAAAAATCAGAAAAGAGAAATGTAATGTCATAATCAGTATTAGCGAACTCTAAAGCTAAGACATGATATATTTTCTAATAATTGAGAAATTTATTTGAACATAATATTTAATATGTGTCTATCTAGCTAAAATTAAAAATCACGAATGAAAGTAGATCTAGATTGATCAAGAAAGAGTAAAAACCTTTGTCGAAATATATCACCAAAGAAGCATATTCAATTTGATCTCAGAAGATGTCAAACATAAAAAATACTCATGAAGATTGTAGTTCTACAAATTTATGAATAAAATAATTTCCTTGTACACAATGTTCTTAGTACATGTGATGTGTAACGTGTTAGCGTTTGATGGTTTAAATAAAACTTTTATAGATGTGTTTGTCTTTGCTCTTAATAACGTTACATAAAGTTGACCTCGACAGAAAACTGATTCTGAAAAATGTAAACCAACGAAATCAAGTGTTTCACCATGTGCTTTGTTT
This sequence comes from Fraxinus excelsior, assembly GCA_019097785.1. Classification (NCBI taxonomy): domain Eukaryota; kingdom Viridiplantae; phylum Streptophyta; class Magnoliopsida; order Lamiales; family Oleaceae; genus Fraxinus; species Fraxinus excelsior. The sequence continues at coordinate 12,185,265 of CM032636.1, read as the reverse complement.
ATCGTCATTGCAAAACATGACCTAATTGAAATTTGGGTTCTTTTAAATGGAATTGAGTTTCGATTACTTTTAAGAGGTATAAAAGTGATCATCGGTGAGAAAACATAGTTTCCACAACATTCACGAGTAGTGATTTCAACAACAATTATGTTCTTCTCAAATTTTCGACAAGTAAGACATGTCTCATTGCATAACCCTTTAGAAGGATTGATATTTCGTAATAATATCACATGACAGCTTACTTTAAGCGTCAATTCATGTGGCAAAATACCATTTGAGGTCAAACTATTCAAAAAATCTTCCTATAAGATTTGTTCTAATTTGTCAATTGATTCATCAAAACTATAGTATCTGTAAAATTCACCATGAATATCTTCGAGCAAATTTTTGTTAATATGATCAACGCATTCGTTTGTAGGCATAAGAATAACTCGATTTACCATGAGATGTAAATTATCAGCATATGATTCTATGTTTGGAAAAACATGATGTATTAGATTTTTTTAAAATGTAATTTCATCCTCAAATGCTAAAATTATACTATTTTGAAGCTTAATGCACTTACAAGTGTGTTCTTGCTCTGTTCCATTTCCAATTCTAAGCAAGTAATCGCAAAATTTAAGATCTAACTTCGCCCTCATATTCTCAACTAATGGTGGAAGTAAATACAAAGGCCATAGATCAGAGAATACTAAGGTAGCTCTCATTATGTCTTTTTTTTTCCTTTTTGTACAACTGGAAGAACTTGTCGAAAATCTCCTCCGAAAACCACCACTTTACCGCCAAAAAGAAAATTTCAATCTGTAATATCTCTTAGCATCTTATCTACAATTTCAATGGCACAACGATTTACCATGGTTGCTTCATTTCAAATTATTAATCTTGATATTTTCAATAACGTTCCTAAAGGCGATTGCTTGCTAACATTACAACTAATTTCACCAATTGTTTTCAAAGTAATTTTAAATCTTGAATGAGGTGTTCTACCTCCAGGTAATAGAGATGCAGATACTCCAGAAGACGCAGTTGCCAAAGCAATTAAATCTTGAGATCTCACACCAGTTAGGTGTGCTTTATATAAATAAGTTTTACATGTCTCAACTAGACCGTCGATAAAGAAAGCACCACTTGATTTCGATTTTACTCTTTCCATAATTGTATCATACGCAAACTATTGTTTGTCATTTAAGGTTGTTGTATCAGCATAGCCCCATTGAACATCCAAATTAGTTATCTCTTCCGCAATCATTCTTCTCAATCTTTCATTATGTCTATTTTTACATTAAATGATATCATTTCATAGTCATTTATATTTTTACCCAATGATTATAAAATAGAGTTGAGATCTTCTAAAGCCTGTACTTCATCAACTTCCACGGGTATATCTTCATGTACATAATCATCAATCATATCAGCCTTGAATTTATCCCACAACAACTTTGGATGATTAAGGTTGCAACGCATAAGGACTGTAGCAAAAAGACGTCGTAAAGAAAATGACATTTCATAAACAATAGTTTCATATAAACATTCTTCACAATGGTTATCTCCACTTAATAGACCATGTAGAAATGGAGATTCTCGATAAATTGTAGTAGTTACGCCATTTGAAGTTCTTAAATATTGAAATTATGTTGGCCCTAGAATATGATTAAGAAGAATGTGGAGAAAATAACGTTATCTTTCAGAAGGATTTGATGTGATAATTCGTCATATAACAACTTGTTTCTTCTTTTTTTTGTGTCCAAATCTTTGTATTTGTATTTCAGACAAAATGTGTAGGGAAATCCCGATACAACAATATTCGAGCAAATTCGTTTATTTCATTCATTCGAAAAAAATTTGTCAACATTGTTCTTCTCATATTTTCATTGTCCATAACAGTAGATAAATCGTTATTCACATTGTATGTTATTGTTGGTGATCTTCAATATGAAGCTGTAAAAAATAAACAGCATGACAAGTTTTCTGACAAATTGAAAGAAAAAATCCTCCACATATTCAGGTGGAGATATCCATCTAGCAGATTGGTAAGCATAGATTTCGTCAATTTCTTTCTCTGTTTCATTTGTGTCAATTAAGAAATTAATACGATCATGTCTTTTGTATACATATTTGTATAAATATTTTACAGTTTTATAGAAGAGCATACTTCAACATTAATATGACCGTCAAATTTTGCACTTAAATAAGGATTATATGGTACAATCTATTGATTGTTTAACATTTGACCTCTAACTTTAACATAAATATCATTATCACGACGCTTATACAACGAGTATGAGTTATGACCGAATATAGTAGTGTTACAATAATCTCTACGATATTTATTTTTACAACCTAATGCCTTCATATATACATTTTTTTATTTTAGATTTCCACAAGGACCATGCATATTATGTTTAACAATAACAAAATGAAGATGAGAGCATTTGTTTTTGTCAGGAATTTCACATGATACTATCTTATCAACGTCTTCAGCACAAGAAATTTTGTGGCCACAATTGAAAATTAACAATAGATGTGCATGAGAAAATCCTCTTTTTTGAAATTCAATCACATATATATATGCGCAATAACAAGACCTAAGACATTTTTTTGTATAAATTATTTTTTAACTCTTTTGATTTTACTATAAATATTCGTACAATTAGATCCGATCGATTTTGAACTTCGTCATTATGTCATAGTTCTTGCCTAATCTCTGGCCAATTTAGATTACATGTTATAATAAAAATATATTTGGTTTTCCATAACGTTGTACAGTAGTCATTGCATACATATATCTCATTAACATATATCTAGGCCCACACGTAAAGAATTGTGGTAAAACGAATTTTTTCTAATTTTGTACCATCTTGTTTCTCCATTTTGAACACTGTTTACAATGCCTTGATAAAGTTCAGCACGGATTTGTTTCTGATTATTACGAAAATAGTCTAATCTAGTAGTTTCAATCTTAACATACATATTTACAACATATTGTTGAAACAGTTTACCACTATGAAGCAATATAAACTTACCTAAAGGCCTAATTTGTAACTTGTACGAATAGTATTCTCGACAAGAAACTTGAGACCATTTCTTAGTTCTATTAAGTGTTGTATGATAAAAACCAATTTTAGTATTCATTTATAACACTTACATTGAAAAAGTTAGAAAATATACTAAAAGGTATAATCTCAAACCTTGATCTTTTTTTCGGTAATTTGAGATGCAGAATTAATTGTGCTAGCAAAAGCATCAGAATTAGGCACATCTTGAGTATGACTTTTGCATCTATCAATGCCTTCCTGCCAACCAAATTCTCCATATGGAAAAAGCAAATGATATTGCAAAGGATCGTAATAACCATAATAATAATGAACCTTATGTAAATCACCAATATGCCCATATATAGTAATATCACGAATGTAAGCATTTGCATTTCCATCATTTTCAATCCATACAACAGCTACTTGAGACGTCGTAAGAGTATTGTAGACTCTTTGATCAAGTCATGAGTCACATCTTATATGTATTTGATAATTGTGCAAGTTAGTTATATCACTTAAAAACCTAAAAAATATACTGTATGGATTTATTTTCAGGATTTCAATTAAAATCATTAAAGTAGATTCAATAAAATTTTCTGAAACTTTCATACGATTTTCAAGTTAATTATCTGTATCATAAAAATATGACTGCATATAGCAAGGCATATTATTCTTTGGTATAAATTGATTTACATAATGATATACTTGCCCCAGAAATCTAAATGTGTATATACCTCTATATATTTTAAACAATTCTCTGTCATACTTTACACCAAATAAAGTGAATGCAAAGTGGTTATTACATCCCCTTGCATTTTTTTTAAATTCCATACATTTAGGTTATGTAGAAGTAAACAAGTTGAATATTTCAGTTGGTGAATTACATATATAAAGCTTAACTTTTCCATCGGAGTAATAAAAGCCTTTACTTTCTTTATAAAAATTTTGTGTACCACAATATTCACAATAGGTACATGTCAGTAATACATATGAAGTAATTGGTACATTCAATAGGGTAGAACTTCCTTGTAATTCAAAATTGGAAATATTGGCAGTTATTTCATTTGAAGTAGAAGTTTCAGAATAATGATGTATTGTAGATTTATGCACATGGGCAACATCTAAATTATTATTTCCAGTTAACATAGGGTCAACTATCCTTTTGCGATGATCAATGCACCTAGTTTAACTCGATTTCACCAATCCCTATGTCTTTGATTTTGTTGGTGGTAAATGAAGGCATTGTAGGACTCATTTTTACTTTGAAAAATAGTTTCACGATTATGAGCATTAGGCGGAGATCAGCAAACATTTTTGCATTATCTATCAAAACAATAAGATAAATTATCAAATAGTTGGATCCCAAAGTAAACAATATATGAACTAATTGAGAGAGTAAGAAGTTTAAGGGAGTGAAAAAAGTTAACGAATTGAACATGTTATTTAACAGAAAAGGAAAAAAAGGTGCAAAGACACGATGCGAAGAACATGTCTCCACGCTAGGAAAAAAGGGTGTTGAGCCACGACATGCAAAGATATGAAGTTTATTTTTTCAACACAAGTGGTTTCACTAGTGCACTAAAAAAAATTATTCGCACATCGCGGAGACATCGTGTCCGCGATGTGCGAACACCAGCACAGACACGATGTCCGCGATGTGTGGACACTAGGGCATGGTGTCTGCGATGGGCGGAGGAATTTTTTTTTTTTTTTTTTTTGCAATCACTTGTATTTAATTTTCATGCCTAAAATAAGTCTCATATGTAAAATCCATCATTTCTCTACGTTAAAAGAAACACTACTCAGGCTAGATAAATTGAAAACATTATTCCAACAAATTTTGATAACAATTGTATCTCGAACACAATCATGACGGTATCCGCTTCATTCTCTCTAAAATAAAGATAAAAGCAACCCATCCGAAACAGTAACCCATCGGAAGCGAAATTAAAGAACTTGTAAAGTCTTTGTAAATTTAAAAAAACTTTTTTAAAAAATGCAGTACTAATAGTGAACGATTAAGGAAAAAAAATAGCAAACCTTTTCAAGGATCTCTCTTTCTCTTTCTCTCTAAAAGAAGTTGAATATGAAGATGAATGTATGTACTCTGTTCGAATTCTTGGGCAAACCTTTGCTTTTGTTTGTAATGGAGAAGAAAGAAATTGATGAATAATATGTTATTTATGGAAATCAGTAGAAATAGAAGAGTTGAGATAAAGAAAGTGAAGTGAAGGGAGAGGAGAGGAGAAATCAGGTATTTGTGAAATTGTTATTATTGAGAGTCGGTTCAATTAAAATCGAGAAAAAGCCAGTCAACAATTGTGGCTATCACTGAAGAAAAACCACATCACACAAAAAAGCAAGGTTGCACAAATGAACAATAAAACACTCATCCCCTCTTTTAATATAATAGTGATTATGGAGAATATTTTTACGTACTTCAATAATACTCTCTGTTTTGACTCTACATTTTACTTTTTATATTTATTGTTTTTGCTCATATTTTATTTATCATACTAACGTCATTATGCGACATCTTTACGCCCTTGTTTGTTTCCACTTTTAAGCAAAAATTTTACTGTTACTACAGTAAATGAGCAGCTATAGTTGACCACTTTGTGTGTCACGTGGGCCCTACCTTTTTGAAAAAATGGTTAAAAATTATTTTCTTGTTGAAATAATTGGAAACAAACAGAGGCTAAATATTTTTACATATTCCAACAATACTATCTATTTTAGTTCTACATTTAGTTTTTCACATTTATTGATTTCTTCTCATAGTTTATTTAACATAATAGTTTCATTTCACAAAGATGAGCTTGTTTCTATTTTCACACAAAAAATATATAATTAATATTGTTGGAAATATAATTTTTCTTATATATTTTTATTATACATCTAATGACTTAAAATACAATTAGTTTGTATTTATTGATAACAATGTTCATTAAATAGGAGTATATCAAAACCTTCATTAGAGTGAGTCTACTTAGCTAACTGACAGGACACGGAGATCAATTGATCAATATGAATCTCGATACTTTCAATAATGAAAATGGGTTATAATTTGGAAAAAGAAGGCCAACTCTATCTTTATGGGATGAAGGTAGTAATTTTTTTAAAATAATGTTACTTGTACATAAGGAGTTATATAATAGTTTGCATACTAATGATATGTCAAAAAAAGCAAGGAAGTTTTTTTATTTTTCTGAAAAAATTTTGATATATCATATCTCATGACATCATGTGTATGTAAACTATCATATAAATTATTATGTACATGTAGCAAAACTGAACTGTCAATCAATTTACAGTTGTACTACATGTATATAATAAGTTTACATACACATGATGTAATGATATATGATTTGATCAGAATTTCTTATATTTGAATAGTTTAAAAAGTAGAATGTTGAAAATTGCAACTTATTAAATGCAATCATTGGACATTAAAAATAGATTGTGAGTATGATTTTCTAAATTTGGAGAGACAAACTCAATCTCTATTTAAAAAGTTAGAATAAAAAATTTTTGAAACTTATTTTTGAGTATTAGCTCTTTCAAATAGAATTTAGAGGATCTCTTGTAGATACTTTAAATAGTCAACGTCTCTCCCTCTCACACATTTCAAATTTACAATTCTTCACAATTTCTCTTTGACTCGTTATATTTCATTTCTTTAAAAAAAATTATCGTATTATTGGTGATTCCCGATCGAATCTTGCTCCACCATGGCTCCTTATTTCGTAAGGGTACAAAATTTTGGAATTTTAGAAGATGTTTGGTTGGGATTAAAATTAGATTTTTAGTGGATTACGATAGAAGTTTTTGAAATGTGTGGTTGAAAAAATGTAGGATCCATGAAAAATATGGTTAATATTAACTGTTTAACTTTGACTTAGATTAAAATAAAATTTTAATCCGACTCAAACAAGCCCTTAGTATTCTTACTCTTTTTATATAACTAGTGTACGCACGTGCGATGCACGTGTTGTAGTTTAGTTGAGTATTTAATTGTGTGGAGTGATTTGAAGGTATTTTTTCCTATAAATAAGGTATTGTTTGTATAACTGTATGAATTGATTTTTTTTGTTAGTTAATCTTCCTTACAAACTCCTCTGAAGCTTTTTCTATTGACCTTCGAGTTTAAATAGGAAAACTTTACTTGAAAATTTAGTATTCTAATAATAAGAGTGAATTAAAAATGTATTTGTTGCAAATGAAAAGTAATATACATGAAAACTTGAAGGATGGTTACAGAGAATTGATCATCAATCAAGTCACGACTCACACAGTTTGTGTGAATGTACGTTTGAAAATGAGCATAGAGGGAAAAAAGAGTTTTTGGATAGTGGTTATCAAACATGGGTGGATTAGACAAGCATGTTAGAGAAACATAAAAGCAACATATCCAACATATCTCAAGCATAAAAAAAAAAAATTATAAATTTGCTACGACAACATATGCAGTAGCACAAATGTCCAATGACATTAAAGTGAAAAGTTACCACGGTTTTTAACAATAAACAAAATCCCTCTGAAGCAAGCCACAAACCTCGAGATGTATTGATATAAGCACAAAACAATAAAATAGATCAAATAATACAGTAAAAGCTTATAATAAGATCTTTGAAATAATCTAAACATATTTGATTCTCACATCATCCTCATCACTATCAGTTTTTTCTCATTGTTTGACATTACAATCGTGTATTCTCATCTTTCCAAGTCAAGCTCAAAAAAGGAAAACAAAACATTGGTTGTAAAACGTTCTATGCTATATAAAAAAAAAGACTATTTAAAGTATTTATACAAAAAGTTAAGAATGTGAGATATAGTAGTACAAATTTCCTATTATCATAGACTTGGATCAAGATTTCATCCTAAATCTTTATTGCCTTAGAATCATGGATGAGCTTACATGGCATACCCAAGATGAGATCAACTGTTGCATGTAATTTGTTAAAGATATGATCTTACTTCATGAAGATCCAAGAAAAATAGATTGTAGTAACTCTGGAAGTTTGAACCGATGTTAAATAATATAAAGAAGTGTTACAAGTATGCAATAAGATAGAAATATACCTAGAAAGTAGGAAAGTTCTATACAACGATTATCAAGAAACTTTGATTTATTATATCGAGTATGAGGCTGTCAAAGAAAAAAAAAGTTCACAAGATAATGTAACATAAACAACAAAGTTGTTAACATGGATGTGTGGGCAACAGAATAGTTAAAAGGGATAACGCAACCATAAGCTAATATTGGTGGAACCAAGGGAAAATAAATTGATCAAATGACTAAAAGTAAAATGTCCAAAATTAAAAAGTTAATTGCATTGGATTTTCCTGTAGGCTGTAGACATAGCTGTGGAGAAACGGAGCGAGGAAAGATGACTTCAGTGTATGTCTCCAAAATTTTTTCCTATTGTGATCATATCCATATAATGGAAAAAAAGACACGAAATTTATTTGCTCTATTCCACTGGCTTCAACACAATTAATCAGTTGCAACTAAGCTTAGCCATGTAAAAACCAACAAAAAATTGTATTAGAGCTTTTAGTAGCAAGATAATTGATGATTAAATTTAAACACACTTTCTGGCCTATTATTATGTAATGAATTAAGTAGTACTGTCCCCTACGCATTTAGATGAAAACAAAATTCAAACTAGAAAAGTTTAACCGAAAAACATTTTATGTCCTATTACTATTTTGGCATTGCTTGAAACAAAACGAAAGAAACCTATACTGGAACAGATGATTGTCCAGAAATGAACAAGAGACAAACTGGTGTACTGTCGTAGGCACCCAAAAATAGTCCTTAAACCTCTAAAACTAATGTAGCAATGGAAGTAAGGATAGATCCCACGAAGAGTGTGCAATTCAACAATTTATGCTTCGTATAACGATTGTGGGGCTTTGTTTATAACGAAATAAATCTTATAACAAATAACAATATAAATTAACGAGTTGTATTAAATCAATGAAACGAGTCTTGATCAAAGTCAACTTCCACCATTGGAGATTTATAATCATTCATTAATCCACAAAGAATAATCAATTCACATTCACAATATTCATCGTTGGGTTAAATTCATATTTCTCCTTAATTTTAATCAATAAAAAATCAGGGTTTTAATTAAACCTAATTATCAAATAATCTCAGACCATCGCTAAAAATTCAATTTAATAACATCGTTAAATAATAGAGAAATCGATGAACTAAATAATACAAACACCAGCGGTTGCATTCATTTATTTAAACATTCTTCTTAAGATTCAACAATCTATATCGCAAAAAATTATCAAATCCTAGTACTTCATAAGTTAAATGATTCAAACAATAATGAATTTGAGATTTAACTTAGCTATAGATTGCGATGTGTGAAAAACTAATAGATCTCTTAGCAATCAAACATGATAATCATAAAATTATGCATAGAAGAATATTCAATACTGAAAATATAAATTAAACAATGAAAATAGGTAGATCTCACAGTTATAATGTTTTTTCAAGGCTTCGGTATCCTTGAATCAAGCACCAAGAGTTAGTTACATATGATAGATCTAAGAAAAATAGAGAAAAAATAGGTTGTAGGCATTCTGGTCTCTTTTTCGTGTGTTCTAGGGTTGATAAAAATCAAAAGAACTTGTTTCCATAAGTAGTGGAACAGAATTAGGAAACCAGAATTTTCATGTCGGAAATGAACCACGCGGCTGCATGGAAAAAATGTACTCAGCCATCAAACTCTCGGAAGTGGTATGTGTAGCCACATGGAATTACGAAACTTCCTCCGGACAGCTTTCAATAATTTGGTTATATCTTCTTCTCCCGATATCCGATTGAGGTGATTCAAGATGCGTTGGAAAGATAACTCAGAGGGCTACTTTTCTTTAGATCTTCCAATTCAATCATTTTCCACGTCAAAAACGTGTCTCAATGTGAGGCTGAAAATCAGTGTATAACTTTTCAATTGGAAATTGATGTGTGATCATATTTTAACGATATTTCATCCCTTTGACATCTTCTTTTAACCAATTGACACTCAAATCTTCATCGTTTGGTTCGACACAACTTTTGTGTATTTGCACTTTAATCCTTGAACTTTCATTTCCTTTCACTTTCGTCCATTTTCATCTATTTTTTTCCAAATTACGCTATATCCATAGAATTGCCACCTAAATCAAAATATGAGCGTAATGAGTACATTTTAATACAAAATAAACATATGAGCGCATAAAATAAAGAGGGAAATTATGCATTTTACATTCTTATCAAATTCCCCCACACTTAGCTTTTGTTCGTCCTCGGGCAAAACTCAAATTTAATTCCCAAAAAACATGTCATAATGACAAAAACACAGAACCATCAAGCTTTTTCAAAATACATAAAATATCATGAATAAACATTCCACACAACCACATTCAAGCACTTTTCTTGCTGTTCGTTTTGTTCCAAAGTGTCTTCCAAAAGCATAAGAGTGATAGAAGGTGAGAATGAAAGTAATCTCATTTTCAGGAACATACATTCTAATCACTTGATCTGCATAATACTTCCACAAGTATGGATCATCCCATACATAATATTTCGCATCACTCTTTAGCTTATCTCTTCGAGCCCTAGACAAATCAGAAGGTAGAGTGTTAACAACCAAAAAGTTTACAATGTCTGCATACCATGATAAAGTTGTGCTTGCAGAAAATAATTGCTCATCAGGAAAGGTTTCCTACAATTGGAGTTCAGCATCTACATTAGTTAAACGACTCAAATGATCAACAACATTGTTTTCTATTCCCTTTTTGTCTTTGATTTCCAAGTTGAATTCACTCAGGAGAAGTATCCATTGTATTAGTCTTGGTTTTGCCTCTTTCTTTGTCATCAAGTAACGCAGAGCTGCATGATCAAAGTAAATAATCACTTTAGTACCTAGTAAATAAGGACGGAATTTTTCTAAAGCAAAAACAATAGTCAATAATTCTTTTTCAGTTGTGGTATAGTTTCTCTGGGCATCACTTAGAGTTTTGGACGCATAATAGATGGCATGAGATGCTTTTTCAGTTCTTTGACCCAACACTGCTCCTACTGCAAAGTTGTTTGCATCACACATGATTTCAAAAGGGAAGTTCCAGTCATGGGATTGAATGATTGGTGTAGAAGTCAACAGTTCCTTGCACTTATCAAATTCATTTTGCATGCCTCATCAAATTCAAAAGCCACATCCTTTTGTAACAATTTGCATAGGGATAAAGCAATTTTGGAGAAGTTATTGATAAACCTGCGATAAAAACCTCCATGTCCAATAAAATAGCGAGCCTCCCGCACACTAGCAGGATAATGTAAAGGTTGAATAATATCAATTTTAGCTTTATCTACTTCAATGCCCTTAGATGAGATAACATGCCTTAGAACTATACATTGTTCTACCATAAAGTGACACTTTTCAGAATTCAAAACAAGATTAGTTTCCATGCATCTTTTAAAGATTAACTTAAGGTTATGCAAACAGTTATCAAATGAATCCCCATAGAATGTGAAATCATCCATAAAACCCTCTATGATACGCTTAACATAATCTGAAAATATACTTACCATACAACGTTGAAAAGTAGCTGGAGCATTACAAAGACTAGAGGGCATGCGGCGGTTTGCAGATGTTCCAAATGAACATGTGAAGATTGTCTTTTCTTGATCTTCTGGGGCAATTGCAAATCTGGAAATAACCTGAATAACCATCGAGAAAACTATAGTAAGAATGATCAGCTAACCTTTTAAGCATTTGATCAATAAACGGTAAAAGAAAGTGATATTTTTGGGTCATAGCATTTAATCTCATATAGTCTATACAAACCCTCTACCTATTTTGAACATGGGTGGTAACCAATTCATCGTTCTAATTCTTCACCACTGTTATCCCTATTTTCTTAGGAACCACTTGAACTAGATTGACCCAATTGTTATCAAAATTAGGATAAATCATGCCAATTTCCAAAAGCTTGATGATTTCTTTCTTCACAACATCCATCATGGGTGGGTTCAATCTTCGTTGAGGTTGACGGGAAGGCTTTTTTCATTCTTCAAGCAAAATGCGATGCATGCAAGTGGATGGACTGATTCCTTTGATGTTTGCAATTGTCCAACCAATGGCTGTTCGATACTCCTTAAGGACCTGCAATAATTTTTGTTCTTGCAATGTAGTCAGTTCGTTGGAAATTATCACTGGCAATACTTTGTCATCTCCAAGGAATACATATTTAAGGTGATAAGAGAGAGACTTCAAATTCAGAAGGGGGCCTGCACAATAGAAGGTAGAGGCTTTTCATTAGAAACAGGCAAATCAACATATAAACCCTTACCTGCTTGTTGTGACCTTGGATGAGTGTTCAACATATCAACAGCTTCTCACAGACTGGGATTCAACGTTAATTCATCGATCTCTTTCTCTACACTCTCACGAATAGCAATCTCCAATTCATCTTTCGCATCAAGTTCAAAAATATCACATACTAGATCATCAATTACATCGACAGAATATACATCATTATCATCAACAGGAAATTTCATGGCATTATAGATATTAAATGTAATTATCTCATCATCAAATTTCATGGTCAATGTACCACTATGAACATCAATTTTAGTTTTGGATATTTTTAAGAATGGTCTTCCTAACAAGATAGGTCTAGTTTGGTCACTGTTTTCCATATCAAGCACATAAGAGTCAGCAAGAAAAATCAAGTCATTAACATGTACAATGACATCATCAATTACGCCCTTTGGGTAGGCATTTGATTCATCAGCTAATTGAATTACCACACCAGTTTCAGTTAAGGGGCAAAGTTTCAAAGAAACATAAATGGAATACAACATGACATTTATAGAAGCTCCTAAGTCCAACATGGCTTTCTCAAATTCGATGTTACCTATCATGCAAGGGATAATAAACATACCAGGGTCTTTGCATTTTGTAGGAAGTTTCCTTTGAATGACTATAGACACGTTTTCTACAACTTTCACCTTTTCACACCCCTTCAATTTCTGCTTTCTCTTAACAGTACACAATTCTTTTAAAAATTTAGCACAAGGGGATATTTGCTTAATAGTATCTAACAAGGGGATGTTTACCTCACATTTTCGAAAATTTTCATAAAGCTCCTTATTTGGATCATTTTTCCTAGATTATACCAAAGCCCGAGGGAATTGGGCTACTGGTTTATAATCAGATAGTGGAGGAAACTTATGTTTTGGTGCATCATCCTCAGTTGTGTTACTCTTTTCCATTGTGATGTCCATGTCTTTCTCCTTATCTTGTTCTAACGATGTAAAAACCTCATTTATTGGGTTTTCACTTCCTTGCCATTCCTCAATATAATTGTACTCATGTTCTCCCTTGGATTTACTACTGTTTGAGATGGTAGCTTTCCCGAACTTTGTGATTCCAGTCGACTGATCGCGCTAGCCGTTTTACCCATTTGATTCTCCAAACATTGAATGCTAGCATTGGTCTCATGTTGAAATTGTAGAGTGATAGTTGCAAGAGATTTAACAATATCTTTTTAAAGACATTTCAGCGTTAGAAGATTGGCCCTGTTGTTGTCTAGGCAGGTATGGCTGCCTATATTGTTGAAAGTTTGGGCAATTTTGAGCAACATGTTGATTTGATTGCGAATTTACATAGCTAAGATTGAGATTATCCCTCCATCCTAGGTTGTATGTCTTGGAAAAATGATCATAATTCCTTTGTGGTTGTCCAGGGAAACCACCCGCCGCATTAACTTGTTCTATAGGTTCTTCTTGAAGAGTTGGACATGCATCAGTTGGATGTCCCATTATTGAACAAATTTCGCAAACCTTCGCTATCTGCATATTACCTATGGTTATTTGATGAACAAGAGTAGTTAGATTCGCTATTTGTTGTGCGATGGATAAGACATTTACCTCGTTAACTTCTCTAGAAGAGGGATCAAATCTAGCGCCAAATTGTTGAGAATTGGCTGCCATGTTTGCAATTAAATTCATCGCTCCTTCGAGAGTTTTATCAACCAAAGCTCCTCCACTTGCAGCGTTAATCTTGCTCCTTTCTGTAGGTTGAAAACCTTCATAGAAGTATTGGATGAGAAATTGCTCACTATCTGATGATGATGACAAAGTGCATACAATTTCTTGAACTGCTCATTATACTCATGTAGGGATTCCTTGTGATCTTGTCTGACACCACAAATTTCTTTCTTAATATTTGCTGCCTTGAAGTTGAAAAATATTTCTCTAAAAATAATCTCTTCATTCCATCTCATATGGTAATGCTTCCTGATGGTAGATAGTAGAACCAATCTTTGGTCGAATCCTTCGGAGAAAATGGAAAGGCTATCAGTTTAATCTGTTCTTCAATAATTCCAGTGGGTTTCATACTCGTGCAGACCACATGAAACTCTTTCAGATGTTTATGAGGATTTTCACCTGCAGGACTATGAAAAGTATGCAAAAGGTGTATTAGTCCAGATTTGAGCTCAAATGTAGTAGTAGCATTTAAAATAGGAAAAGTTATGAATAAAGGTTGTCGATTCAATGTATGGGCTGGGCTGCAAGCTCATTCAAAGTCCTATTTTCGACCATGGTTCTTTCTCTTTCAAACTAAAAATCACTTGCAAATGGATTGTTGGGATTGAGATTGCTTTCTTCAAGATTTTGTTGGATGTTACTCTTTAACCTGTGCAAAGTTCTCTCAATTTCTGGATCGTACTGCAAATCACTTTAATTAGAAGATCGAGTTACGGGCATGAACAAATGAAAAACAAATTAACAAAAAGCTAGATTAAGAAAGACAAATAAAATTTTATGCTAAAATTTTTAAAAACAATAAAATACCGAAAACCTAGAAAATTATGATTTTTTTTCTTTTTCAAAAATAAAATAAACAACTAAGAAGCACAAAAATAAATTAACACCACTCCCCGACAATGGCACCAAAATTTGGTGTGATGTCATAGGCACCCAAAAATAGTCCTTAAACTTCTAAAACTAATGTAGCAATGGAAGTAAGGATCGATCCCACAAAGAGTGTGCAATTCAACAATTTGTGCTTCGTATAATGATTGGGGGCCTTTGTTTATAACGAAATCAATCTTATAACAAATAATAATATAAATTAACGAGTTGTATTGAATCAATGAAACGAGTCTTGATCAAAGTCAACTTCCACCATTGAAAATTTATAGACATTCATCAATCCACAAATAATAATCAATTCACATTCACAATATTCATCGTTGGAATAAAGTCTTATTTCTCCTTAATTTTAATTAATCAAAAACCAGGGTTCTAATTAACCCTAATTATCAAATAATCTCAAACCAGCGCTAAAGATTCAATTTAATAACAGCTTTAAACAATAGAGAAATCGATGAACTAAATAATACAAACACCAGCTATTGCATTCAATTTATTTAAATATTCTTCTTTAGATTTAATAACATATATCGCAGAAAATTATCAAATCTTAGTGCTTCACAAGTTAAATGATTCAAACAATAATGAATTTGAGATTTAACTTAGCTATAGATTGCGATGTGTGAAAAACTAATAGATCTCTTAGCAATCAAACATGGCAATCATAAGATTATGCATAGAAGAATATTTAATACTGAAAATATAAATTAAACAATGAAAATAGGTAGATCTCACAGTTATAATATTTTCCAAGGCTTCGGTATCTTTGAATCAAGCACCAAGAGTTAGTTACACATGATAGATTTAAGAAAAATAGAAAGAAAATAGGTTGGAGGCATTCTGGTCTCTTTTTCGTGTGCTCTAAGGTTGATAAAAATAAAAAAAAACTTGTTTCCATAAGTAGTGAAACAAAATTAGGAAACCAGAATTTTCGTGTCGAGAACGAACCATGCAGTCGCATGGTTTAGAGGCCTGCGATCGCATGGAAAAAATGAAATCAGCCTTCAAACTCTTGGAAGTGGTCTGTGCGGCCGCGTGGAATTAAAGACATGCGACCGCATGGTCTTACGAAACTTCCTCTGGAAATTTTTTAGTATTTTGGTCATATCTTCTTCTCTCGATATCCGATTGAAGTGATTCAAGGTGCGTTGGAAAGATAACTCAGAGGGATACAAAATTTCTTTAGATCTTCCAATTCGATCATTTTTCATGTCAAAAACGGGTCTCAATGTGAGGCTGAAAATCGGTGTATAACATTTCGATTGAAAATTGATGTGTGGTCATATTTTAACGATATTTCATCCCTTTGACATCTTCTTTCAACCAATTGACTCTCAAATCTTCATGGTTTGGTTTGACACAACTTTTGTATATTTGCACGCTAGTCCTTGAACTTTCATTTCCTTTCACTTTTGTCCATTTTCACCTATTTCTTTCAAATTACGCTATATCCATAGAATTGCTATCTAAATCAAAATATGAGCGTAATGAGTACATTTTGACACAAAATAAACATACGAGCTCATAAAATAAGGAGAAAAAAAATATGCATTTTACATTCATATCACAAACTTAACTGAAAAGAAAACAGTATTTTGTAAACTTAACAAATATTTGACACTGAAATTGATTGCAAAGCTATGCTCACTAATTTAAAGCTTAGGGTACTAACAAATACAAAACCTAAATCAGATGGCAAGTGCCCAAATTTTGGCCATAAAATCCCAAATAAAGAATAATTCAGAAACATAGCTATTCATCTCCATAAAATTTCATAATTTGTTCAGTTTAATAAATGCAAAAACATTTCATATATTAGCATTTTTATCCAATTACCATTCTCCCCACCAACAAATAATTAGCACCAAACGTCGTCCATCAGAAAGGAAAATGTATACAAATACACATATGTTCGTGAAGGAGAGAGCGGCGAATACACCTTGGTTATTGCAGGCATTGAAGAGGATGGTGCCCGTTTTGTCACGATGAGGTATTCTGCGATATGAGTATTCAAGTTCTTGCCAATTTATGCATGGGACCTTCGATGACTTCACGAAATTAGTTCACAAAATATGCAATGCAGTATTTTGGTTTCAAAACTTTGGTTGGTAATTTTTTAGGTGGGACAATCATTAAGAATTTAGTGTGTCCAATTAAGAAGGCATCAAGCCGTAACTTCTAGAGAAAGAGTGGCAAAAAAATGAATATTTCAGTTTAGTGTTGACGAAACTGAAACCTCAAAGAATGACATGGGCAGGAATCAAGAAGTGAATCATCTTCTTTTTAGGAGCCTTCTTTGCCATAAAGTGAGTTTCATCAAATCGGTCTTTGTAAATTATATAAAGATGAATGCAAGAACATATGTGAAGAACATAACTTAATCTTCAGTTTAAAGTGTTAAGTGATGGATGTTTTGTATACCATTATCCCTGATAGGCTGATAGGGACACAGTGCATTTCTTAGTCGACGTCTGTTTTTTTGGCTTAGAGTATGCCACTCAAGAAGCCCTTGAAAGAAAACGAAAGTATGCCATTAACATCAAACGAATTGCATATGAAAAATGAAATGAACTTTAAGATATTCTTACCATATTTCGGTTGCTCTTTTAGCTTCATTTCTATAAGTGTAGCATGATAATCAAATTAAGACGTACATGGACTGATTATTGGAGGGCAAACTTCAAAAGCAAGCAGCTGACCTTCAAAATATAGAGTTGTGTTACCTAGTTTTCCTTCAAATGCGTCGTTGATTTCTTCTCCAATAGGTCTTTTTGAAAATGTTGACAATATTACATATTTCTCCTTCCCAGCAGATACATCCACACTCTTGTATAACTCGTACTTGTACGGGTAAGACATCCTGATATTATAATAAAACTTCTCTTGTGAGCTCCGACCTAGAAAATTATTCCATAATAGTTTCCAAAAGTTATTGGCATCCCCTCAGCACTGATACTCTAAATCTCTACTTATATTTAATCTATTATCTTTATATCCGCCAATCAACAAGAATTTGAAAAAGGTAGAGAGAAAAAGAATGTACATTTGCTTCACAAATTTTATTTGCTTTTTTCTGTTGGACCTATTTAATTAAATACTAAGTACTAAATTATGGGACGACGCGTAAAATATAAGTTATATCCCACATCAATGATATTTAACACTCATCCAATTGTATTAATTATTTTAACTTTCAAATTAAGAATGGATGCACACATACACACACAAAATATTCTATACAGTATATCGCCATATCCACAGGTAATACTAATTTAAATAATTATATTTGAAATACTTCTTCAATGTTGCATATAATTAGAGTAAACTAATAGCAGTCGATATATGCTACAGTTTCTGTGTGATTTCAGATAGTTACCATATCAAACTAAAAGTTGTACACAAATTTGTAATCCACATTCTTTATTGTATTTGGCAACTAACAAATAAAATGTTCGTAAGATAAATGTAACTAAAATGATGGTACTAAGAGGAAAGTGCTGCAATTCTAGAATGGATAAAGTAACAAATGAGAATATACATGAAGAACAACGGGTTAGACAAGAGAAATGTAGACCAAAATTAAATGGTCCTTGTGTAGTTGCAAAGTATTTTACTTAATTGGATCTTTCGACAGATAAAGAGATGAATCAAATGAAGCACAGAAAATAATTCATGCAACTCACCCTGTGTTTATTAGAGATACGACTTTGCTTGTACGTCCCATCACCCATGTTGAAACTATACAACAACAAATAGCCATGTTCCCAATAAATTTAAGGTCTGTCCTGAAATTTGTAATTACCTTTTTCTTAACCAAGTTCGGCAGCCCATCAATATCACTCAACAGGGTTCCTGTCTGTGAACATAGTTTGTACTGTTTACAGAATTTAAGCAGCAATACATATGTGCAATAATGCAAATATAAAATGTTTCATTAATCATGTAAGCATCGGTCCTATGAAACAAAGTTACATGAGAATGAGTATAAAGCATGCAAATAAGAATCAAAAAACTTGCAGAAATTGGTCGATGCCATATGCTATTTGACCAGTAAACGATGTGACACAGGGCTTTAAACTTAGAGTTGGAAGTAATTCTAAACTTCCAGAAAGTAAAACAAAAGTTTAGGCTTTCACAAACTCAGAGCGTGCTGAGTTGTTTAACTCTCAGTGATTCATCATCTAATAATAATAATAAAACAAGGCAAATTCATACTCAGAAAAAAATAATTGAAAAAGATTAAGAAGAGACAGAAAGTCCTGATATCAACTGCAAGGGCTTGCCATGGGAATGGAAAAGTGATTCTCAATAATATATCAAAATGAAGGTACGAAAAAGGCGAATAAGACCAGAAGTTTTTTGAGGTAAAAACTGGCACAATCCATATATTGACATGCTTTTATCCAAAGCTCAAGACAAACCCTTCACTTCCGCTCTTCCAGAGATAAGGTGAAATGGTAAAAAAATAGGCAGTTAGGTCGAAACACAGGTGCCAAAAATTAAAAAATGGCAAAACATATTTTCAACGTCAGTGCACCAAGTACACTGATCATGTTCACATAAAACCACACTAAATTAGCTTCCCAATTTTACTATATTTAACATTTTCTTGTGAAACCACATATGTTCGGACTTTTCCATAAGTTCATTCATGCTCCTTGAACTCCTAGTTTCTATGGTTTGTTGTTTCAGCATCTTCTAATTCATAATTGATTTATTTTGGTTTCTTGCGTCTTTAAACCTCAAATTTACTCAGTCGCCAGTTCATAACACAAAATACGTTCCCAGAGAAAGGCCATTTACAAAAAACAGAACAATGATATGAAATTGAAATTAATTTTTTCTTAAACAGCAGCTCATTTTAGCCTACAACAATGCAATAGTATGGAACCAATGAGTACAAAATAAAAAAACAATAATTACCACAAGGAAAAAATAAAATCTTTAGTTTCATTACTCGATTTATTTCTCCAGTTTAATTGAAGCTTTAGTTCGAACCATGAAAGAGTTAACAGAATATAAGCAACTCTCAAAATTCATCTTGATGTTAAATCTTCATTTCATTATATTAAATAAAGATATTAAAAACCCCCAAGAAAAAGAATGAATAAGGAAAACTTGCACCGTTTTGGAAAATTTTATACTTCCTCCCTGTGACAACTAAACTCACAAATGAAGGTGCAATAGAAAGCCAAGAAGCAAAATTCAGCAACCCAGAAAAAATAACATCAACAACATTCCAGTTGGATCCTTATATTCATAGTATCGTTTACTTGTATCAAATCAAAAATTTGAGTACCTAAAATTCAAAAAAGTAAGAAAATTGACTTTTTATTGGATATGCAAAAATTTAAGATCCTAAATATAACCTTAACCAAGTCAATTTTAAACTAAAATCAACACTTTCCCAGAAGAAAGAGCAATCTCAAGCATATGCTAGAAGAAACTATCAAGAGTATATGTAAATACCTTTTTCAACTTATTTTGTAATTCCAGAATCCTCTCTGTGCTCACCCTCCTTAAGGATTTAACGAAGTATGCTAGCATGTTCAAAGTTATATGTAGCTTCCTTTAGTTCTTCATAAGTAAGAAATCGTGTACTGGTAGGATGGTGAAGAGATCCTCCTGCTGGAACAGCATCCACAGTCCTCGCCTTCGCTATTCCAGGATTCAAGAATTATAGAAAACTGGCTGAGATCCAAAGATAAGGAGCAAGTTTACAATAACATAATCAGACAATATTATATACCAGCTTCTTTGAAAGATAATATTACATACCAGCTCCTTTAAAAGGTTCTTGTTTCCTCCCTTGATGAGATGTGCACAAACAAATTATAAGCACGGAAATGATAGCAATAATTAGAATACAAGCTCCAATTCCAATTATAAGAACTAAACTTGGGCGTTTCACTTTGTCTGAAGTGGCAATAGCTGAAGGCGTTGAGGGCAGGTGTGGAGGTGTTCCCACTAGAGGCTTAGAGGAAACAGGAGCTGTAAAGCAGACAAAAAAACTATTTCACCTTTTCCTGTTTTCCCTCCTTTCCTTTTGGAGAGAGTGGGGATCATACGTAAAATCAAGTGAACAAACTACTAAAAAATTGAACCAAAGCCCAACTTTTCACAGCAGTCTAACTGATGATTTGTTTGTCAAATCATCAGTTAATCTAACATTATTTAAGACACCCCAAAATTCACCATTAGTTTTGCTTCGCTTCATCTTGCTGTTTAATATATTTACATGAAGAAGACAAAGGATTAAGCTTCCCATCTCAAACTTTAAATGCTCAAATTATTTTTCGGTTAAATTACATGTCAAGTTTTGGCAATTGAGGAATAACGAATCATGAGTCAATTGTAGGAAAAATTACCATATCATGTAAATATTTAATACACTATGAGAGATAAAGGCACCTTGAGATGAAACTGGGGGCTTAAACCAGGTTATGTTGAGAAGCTGGTAGTCACCCACTAAAGCAGTATCTAGATGGACCTTGTGCATAGACAGCGAAGGGTTAATTCTAGCAGCTTCACTGGCGGAAAAGCTAATCCCTTTAAGTGGAGTAATGTCCATCGATATATTAAGTCCCGATATGCCAACTATATAAAAATTAATAAGCTCGATCTGTGAAACCTGCAAATCTAGTCGGGAAGCAAATTGTTCTAGGAAAAGATTCCAATTTGGGTTAGATGAGACATTCACAAGAAGAATGTCAAGCTTTATTGGATATACACAGTGGCAGCCCTGGCTTTCTCGTTTGAGCACCATGCCTGGTCCACAACAGTCTGCTAAGATGGAAAATATAAACCCATATTAACATACTGGCAAAGCAAAACAGGAGGGGGGTGATAAATTATATTATGTGTGGCGCCCCGAGTTCTGTTAACCCGAATTGCCACGTCATCGTCTTTTGCCCTAATTTCAAAATCAATTTTCGCGGAAATAACCTAATTTTGAAGTCACATTTATAATTGAAAAAACCTCGTCGACAAGTAAACTCATAGAAATTTAAAATTTAAATATCACATTTTAAAAATAGCGGAAAACGACAAAATGTTATCAATATTCGAATACAAAAAAACTTCAAAGAGATAATAATTTCGATAGTCAAATTTTTCTATGTCACCACTACCGGATCAATCACGATCGCCTCCGAAGTCTGCAAATATTGTTAAAACAGTAGAGTGAGTATTTCGAAGAAATACTCAGTAGACTCATTGCCGATAATTAATTTACAAAATAATTGAATACACACTTATGCAATATACAATGTGATATCATCTTTGATTCATTTTCTTGAAAATCATAGGCTCTTTAAAAACATGGGATGTGGGTAGTCTTTCTTTCTTGTGCGGATGAAGCACATAAGTTATGCATAACATTCTCTTCTTATCTCATAAGAGATTCTCTTCTTTCTCATGCAATTAAGCATATAAGTTATGGCAAGCATAACAATATCATATATCTCATATGATAAATTCTCATCTCATGAATTAAAGCATATAAATCACGTAATTCACATAAAGCATGCAATTATAATTTAAACTAATTAATGGTGGCGAGTCTACCTCAAAATCTTGAGTTTCGTGAAAATGGTGCGAGAAATAACTTCAATCTCTTGATTGTCCGTACGTTTCGTTTAGCCAATAGAAAATAAGTTTGAATCAGTATTTCGAACTTTAAAGTTTTAAAGTGTTGAAATTAAGTTTAAGGACTTAATTGAAAATTATTGGAATTGAAATAGATGACTTAAAATGATAAAGTAAAGTTTAGGGGCTAAATTGGAAATTTATTAAATCTGAAAATAAAACTTTTAAGGGCTAAAATAATAACTTTCATAAGTTTAGGGACTAAACTGTAATTATAATAAAGCTGGAAGTAAAAGTTAAAAACTGAAATAATACCTTTTAATACTTTAAGGACTAAGCTGTAAATATATAAAGCTGAAAATAAAAGTTGAAAACTGAAATAATAACTTTTAATAGTTTAAGGACTAAGCTGTAAATATATTAAAGCTGAAAATAAAAGCTGAAAACTGAAATAATAACTTTTAATAGTTTAAGGACTAAGCTGTAAATATATTGAAGCTGAAAATAAAAGCTGAAAATAAAACTTAAATGGCTGAAATAATTACTTATACAAATTAGGGACTAAATTACATAACTTTTAAACTGAAAATAAGAAATGTAAGGGTTGAAATTAAAACATAAACAATTAAGGGACTAAATTAAATGAACTTAAAACTTGAGGCTTAAATTAACAATTTCTAAAATGTTAAAATTATAAAATTCCCCTTTTTTACATCTCTCTCTCTACAGAGAGAGAGAGACGTCGACCGACAGGGGAAGGGGCTATTTTTCTTCCTTTTTCCTGCCACCACCGATCGGCGGTGGTGGCGTCGGACTCAAGGGTAGGGGAGGGGGGTGTTATTAGGGACATTAGGCGCGAAAAGGAGGTTCGGATTCGCGAAATCAAGCTAGAAATTGGGTCAGGAAAAATGAGGTAAGTTTATTTCTTGGTTTTGTTTTTGGGTTTTTGGTTTCTCGACTGTAGTGGAGTTCTGGTTGGGGTTGATTTGAGGTGGCGGTCGAGTGGTGGTTGGTGGTCTTGGGTTTGGCTCAACTTGGGGGTTTCCATTTGTTTTTGGTTTCGGTTTTGGGGACTGGCTGAAATTGGTGGTTTGCTTTCGGGTTTGGGGACTCGGTTTGGGTGGTGGTGTTGCTGCTGCTTGGATGTAGTGTTACTGGAGGTGGCATGTTGGTGGTGTTCTCTGTTGGCTATGGTGGATGGCGTGTGAAATGGCAGTGAGTTGGGCTTGCAGTGACTAATGGTGAAGATGGTTGGTGGTAAGTGAGTGACTGGAGCTGAATGGTGAGGACGTTTGGTGTTGAGCAGTGAGTGTTGATGGTTGGTGGTCTCGGTTTGTCTTGCAGTGGACTTTGCAGTGAGCTTGCAGTAGGTTGGTGGTGTTGTGGTGTAGAATTTGTGGAAATCAACAGGTTGTTGATGCTAGAAATTGTCATTCTAGCATCATCAAGAGTTTCCAGATTGATATTGATGCTAAAAATTGATTTTAGCATCCACACCAATGTCCAGTGAATGAGCTAAAACAATGAGCAGTGAATGAGCTGAAACCGGGAGAAAGTCTTACCCAGGGGCTGTTTGGCTTGTGGGAAAATGAGTGAAGAGTGTGAGTGGAGTGGAGTAGAGTGGGGTATGAATAGTGGTAGGATTATGGCACAAAACCCTAGACGGGTAATTGGGCCAAGATGCTGGGCTTTTGGGTTTTCTAATTGGGCTAAAAGAAATAATATCCGGTTTTGGGCTCATTTAATTGGGTTTAAATGAATTGGGTTAAATGAATTTAAATTTCAAAGTGTTGGACTCAATTGAATGGACTTAAATGATTGGGCTTATGTAATTGGACCATAAATGTTGGATTTTAAATAATTGGGCTTGAATTTAATAAAAATTGGATTTAAATAAAATAATTCGAAATTGATAATAAAATTATTATTCGGGATCGGATTCGATCGAATAGTTTTGAATTAAATTTTACAACGGCTAGACGAACGCGCTTATCTAGAAAATTAGGGTTAACGTTTTAGCGACACGTTTTTCGAGAAAACTAATTTATATAAATAAAAGTTCGAGGTCGCTACAACCTTACCCCCTTAAAATAATTTCGTCCTCGAAATTTAAACTTACTTGATCTAATATATCTGGATACTTAGCCAGAATCTCTTCTTCTTTCTCTCAGGTAGCTTCATCGCTATCCTGTCTACCCCATTGGACTTTGACTAACGGAATCTCTTTGTTTCTTAAGACATGGACTTTTCTTTCTATAATGCACATAAGTGTCTCCTCATAGGACATATTCTTCTGAATCGAAATAGTCTGAAACTTTACCACGTGACTTAGGTCGTGGATATACTTTCTCAATAGGGAAACGTGAAAAACGTTGTGTACGGTCGATAGCTCGGGCGGCAGCGCCAAACGATAAGCCACGTTACCCACTTTCTCTAATATCTCGAATGGTCCGATAAAACGAGGTCTTAACTTCCCTCTCTTGCCAAAACGGATAGTTCCTTTCATAGGAGCTACTTTCAAGAATACTTTCTCTCCAATTGCAAATTTCAAGTCTTTTCTTCTTTTATCAGCATAGCTTTTCTGTCTGTCTTGTGCGGCTTTGATCCGCAGTCTGATCTTTTCAATAGCTTCAACGGTCCTTTCAATCAATTCTGGACCTAAAATTCTCCTTTCACCTACTTCATCCCAATAGACTGGTGATCGACATCGTCGTCCGTAAAGCGCCTCATATGGTGCCATACCAATAGTAGCCTGAAAACTATTATTGTAGGCAAATTCCACTAATGGGAGATGAGTCTCCCAATTACCGTTCAAATCTAGTACACAGGCTCTAAGCATATCTTCTAGTGTCTGAATAGTGCGTTCGGACTGTCCATCGGTCTGGGGATGGTAAGCAGTACTAAAATTTAATTTAGTACCCATAGCTACTTGTAAACTCTTCCAGAATCTCGAAGTAAATCTCGGGTCTCTATCTGATACAATGGAAGCTGGTACTCCATGAAGTCGAACAATCTCTCTAACATACAACTGGGATAACTGATCCACATTGAGAGTCATTCTGATTGGTAGGAAATGAACTGACTTCGTAAGTCGATATACGATAACCCAAATAGCGTCATGTCCTTTCACTGATTTCGGTAACCCTGTTACGAAATCCATGGAAATTTTCTCCCATTTCCATTCTGGTATATCCAAAGGATTTAATAATCCTGATGGTCTCTGGTGTTCAGCCTTAACTTGCTGACACGTCATGCATCGAGAGACGAACTTCGCTATACAACCTTTCATGTTTCTCCACCAAAATGTATTGCGCAAATCACGATACATCTTTGTCCCTCCTGGGTGGCACGCATATGGTGCTGAATGAGCTTCTGTCAAAATCTCATTTCTGATATGCTCATCTTTCGGTACACAGAGACGCCCTCTGAACATAAGTGCTTTATCAGCGGCAATTTCGAAACCTACTCTTTTGCCAGTTCCAACTTCGGATCTGATCTTTTCTAGGAATTTATCTTCGACTTGAGCCGTCACAATCCGACCTCTCAAATCTGGTTTCACGGTCAGATTTGCCAATCTGATAGGTCCTTGGACTGATGGGGCTCGCACTTTAATCCTTAAATTCTGAAAATCTCGGATTAATTGATCTTGCGTTAATCCCAAAATTGATAACTGTCCGGCGTCCTTTCTGCTCAAAGCGTCGGCAACCTTATTTGCTTTACCCGGGTGGTATAGGATGGTGCAGTCATAATCCTTTACCAACTCTAGCCATCGACGTTGCCGCATGTTCAATTCCTTCTGAGTGAAGAAATACTTGAGGCTCTTGTGATCGGTGTAAATCTCACATTTACTACCATACAGATAGTGTCGCCAAATCTTAAGAGCGTGCACTACAACTGTCTTGAAGCATAGGCGATCACTTTGCCATTTTGCATCAATACACAACCTAAGCCATGTTTGGATGCATCGCTGTAAATAACGAAACCCTCAGACCCATCTGGTACAGTCAGCACTGGTGCTGAGACGAGTCTGTTCTTAAGTTTCTGGAAGCTTTGTTCACACTGTTCGGTCCACAGAAACTTAACTCCTTTTCTGGTCAACTGAGTCATAGGACCTGCTATTTTAGAGAAACCTTCTATGAATCGTCGATAGTATCCGGCTAATCCAAGAAAACTTCTCATGTCTCCAACATTTGCAGGTGTCGGCCAATTCGTCACAGTTTCCACTTTAGAAGGATCAACTTCGATGCCCTTGGCTGTAACAACGTGACCCAAGAAACCTACTCTCTCAAGCCAAAATTCACACTTCTTGAATTTGGCATACAACTTTTCTGCTCTCAGCGTTTCCAATACTATTCTCAAATGTTCTTCATGCTGTGTCGAATCTCTGGAGTAGATTAGTATGTCATCGATAAAAACAATGACGAATTTATCGAGATACGAATGGAAAACTCTGTTCATCAAATCCATAAATATCGCCGGTGCGTTCGTGAGTCCGAAAGGCATCACTACGAACTCGTAATGTCCATATCGTGTCCTGAACGCTGTCTTTGGTACGTCCGTTGGCGAAACCTTTAACTGATGGTAACCAGATCTCAAGTCGATCTTAGAGAAAATAGCTTTGCCTTTCAATTGATCGAATAAGTCCTCGATCCTGGGGAGAGGATACCTATTCTTTATCGTCAACTTGTTAAGTTCTCGATAGTCGATGCACATTCTCATACTTTCATCCTTCTTCTTTACAAACAGAACGGGCGCTCCCCACGGAGATACACTTGGTCTGATGAAACCCTTCTCTAGCAATTCCTCCAATTGCACTTTCAGTTCTTGCAATTCCTTTGGCACCATACAGTACGGAGCCTTGGAAACAGGGGCAGCTCCTGGTACCAAGTCGATAGAAAATTCTACTTGTCTATCCGGCGGAGTACCGGGTAGATCATCTGGAAAACATCGCCGTACTCACATACTATTGGTACAGATTCCAGGGTAATCTCTTCTACGGGTTTGTCTTGCAAACTAACCAAAAAGCCTTGACAATCGTCCTTGGCTAAAAACTTCTCGGCTTGTAAAGCGGAGATAAGGCGAGGAAGTGACTTGATTCTCGTTCCATAAAACCTGAATACTTCTTCACCGTCCTTGTGAAAAATAACTTCTTTCTTGTGGCACATAATTGCGGCACGATTGGCACTGAGCCAACCCATACCTAGAATAATATCGAAATCTTTCATTCGAATAATATTCAAGTCTGCCTCCAAAACTTGACCATCAAAATCTATTTGTACGGCCTTGGCTATCTTATTTGTATCGATAGTACTTCCTGACGGCAAACTAACCTCGAGAGTACTACCAGTCTCTACTCCTATCAGGTTCAGCCTTTCTAAGCATGTATCTGATATAAATGAATGTGTGGCTTCCGAGTCTATCAGAACATATACAGGTATCCCAGAAATAGATAGTATACCTGATATCATATTATCATGCTCAATATGGGAAGGAAAATACAGTATGGAAAGCAGTTAAGACATGTACAAGAGTACTAGAGTAACTAGTATACCTGCAATCACGTCGGAGTCCTCAGCTGCATCCATAGCGAATACCCTTGCCTTCCCCTTCCGGTTCTGGTCTGGGTTCATCCTCTGATGGGAACCCTAGGCGGGCTGAGCACGACAGTCCGTTGCAAAGTGACCTGACTGGCCACACTTATAGCAGACTCCCTTCCCAAACAGGCATTCTCCTTTGTGTATCCTCTGGCACTTAGGGCAGGGAGAAATGATATTGGGCATCTGTCTCCCTGTTGGCCCCGGATTGGGCCTCTTGACGAACGGTTGGTTTCTGTTCTGGTTCTGGTTGCGGCTCGGACCTTGCCACTTTCTCTTGCCCAGGTTTCTCTGCTCATACTGATGTCCTTGGCTTACCGTCCTCCCACCGGCATAGGCTACTGCTTGAGCCTTCTTTACTACTTCCCGGTAGGTTGGCAGCTCATGTGAACTGACAATTTGTCGAACATCGGAGCGTAGACCTCTCTCAAATCTGCAGGCCTTTTTGAACTCTGTCTCCACCAGTTGTGGAGCATAACGTGATAGCTCTTCAAACCTCCTTTCATACTCGACTATATCCATATCTCCTTGCACTAGTCGCAAAAATTCGGCCTCCTTGTGATCTCGAAGAGCTTGTGGGAAGAACTTGTCCCTGATCTCTTCCTTGAAATCGTCCCAAGTTAGGGCTGCCTGTTGTTCCTCGCTCCTTCCAAAATCCCGCTCTTCCAGTTAACATAAACTCGGCACAACCCACTTTCTTGAATTCCGGGCAGGCTATGTGCTTAAAAATTTTTTTGATGGCCTGGAGCCATTCTTCCACTGCCAGTGGCCCATTTCCGTCGTCGAACGTAGGCGGGTTGTTCCTTCTGAATTGTTCGATCACTGGTACAATAGGGTTGGGGTTTACCGGCTGCGGAATCTGTCTCATTTCCTGCACCGTTCAGAGCAATTCTCGGATAATGTCAGTCTGAGTGGGTGGTGCCATAACCTTCATAAAATTTAAGATAATTTGTAATAGTTGACTAGGCGTATAAACAATAAACGATAACTCGAAAGACAAAAAATAGGATTCAAACATCATTTCATTCATAACTCAATTTCTTTTTGGTGCGGGTACATGAATAGGAAGGCATGTATGCCGAACATTTCCAATATATATATATATTTACAATGATGTTAAACCTATACTAGATCATATCTCTCTATTCGCCCTCGGTTATACATGATTTGGCGTCGGAGAATTCTTCGAGCGCCGGATCAGCGTCTTCTTCTGGGTCCTCTTCCGGGTCCTCTTCCGGATCTTCTTCTGGGTCTTCTTCCGGGTCCTCCTCGGGGTCTTCCTCGGGTACTAGCCCATCTCCTCGGGCATTGACTTGGGTTCTAGCTCCCCTTCAGGTGCAACCCCAAAGCGGTGCTCAAAGTACATGGGTCAGTATGCCACAAACCTCGTGCAAAAGGCGTCATATTCAACCTCTACACTAGGTGACACCCATGCATCTATGTATATGCTGCGGGCTACCCCCGCGTAGTCAGCCCGGAAGGTTGATAGTAAAAGGTAGATCGATCGGCGATCATTAGTCACATAGCCATGTTGTATGGCCCGATCGCGTACGATGTTTAGTTGCTCTATGTGCTGGGTTATAGTCCAATCGAGTTCGGGGGTGATAAATTATATTATGTGTGGCGCCCCGAATTCTGTTAACCCGGATTGCCACGTCATCGTCTTTTGCCCTAATTTCAAAATCAATTTTCGCGGAAATAACCTAATTTTGAAGTCACATTTATAATTGAAAAACCTCGTCGACAAGTAAACTCGTAAACTCATAAAAATTTAAAATTTAAATATCACATTTTAAAAATAGCGGAAAACGACAAAATGTTATCAATATTCGAATACAAAAAAACTTCAAAGAGATAATAATTTCGATAGTCAAATTCTTCTATGTCACCACTGCCGGATCAATCACGATCGCCTCCGAAGTCTGCAAATATTGTTAAAATAGCAAAGTGAGTATTTCGAAGAAATACTCAGTAGACTCATCGCCGATAATTAATTTACAGAATAATTGAATACACACTTATGCAATATACAATGTGATATCATCTTTGGTTCATTTTCTTGAAAATCACAGGCTCTTTAAAAACATGGGATGTGGGTAGTCTTTCTTTCTTGTGCGGATGAAGCACATAAGTTATGCATAACATTCTCTTCTTATCTCATAAGAGATTCTCTTCTTTCTCATGCAATTAAGCATATAAGTTATGGCAAGCATAACAATATCATATATCTCATATGATAAATTCTCATCTCATGCATTAAAGCATATAAATCACGTAATTCACATAAAGCATGCAATTATAATTTAAACTAATTAATGGGGGCGAGTCTATCTCAAAATCTCGAGTTTCGTGAAAATGGTGCAAGAAATAACTTCAATATCTTAATTGTTCGTACGTTTCGTCTAGCCAATAGAAAATAAGTTTGAATCAGTATTTCGAACTTTAAAGTTTTAAAGTGTTGAAATTAAGTTTAAGGACTTAATTGAAAATTATTGGAATTGAAATAGATGACTTAAAATGATAAAGTAAAGTTTAGGGGCTAAATTGGAAATTTATTAAATCTGAAAATAAAACTTTTAAGGGCTAAAATAATAACTTTCATAAGTTTAGGGACTAAACTGTAATTATAATAAAGCTGGAAGTAAAAGTTAAAAACTGAAATAATAACTTTTAATACTTTAAGGACTAAGCTGTAAATATATAAAGCTGAAAATAAAAGTTGAAAACTGAAATAATAACTTTTAATAGTTTAAGGACTAAGCTGTAAATATATTAAAGCTGAAAATAAAAGCTGAAAACTGAAATAATAACTTTTAATAGTTTAAGGACTAAGCTGTAAATATATTGAAGCTGAAAATAAAACTTAAATGGCTGAAATAATTACTTATATAAATTAGGGACTAAATTACATAACTTTTAAACTGAAAATAAGAAATGTAAGGGTTGAAATTAAAACATAAACAATTAAGGGACTAAATTAAATGAACTTAAAACTTGAGGCTTAAATTAACAATTTCTAAAATGTTAAAATTATAAAATTCCCTTTTTTTACATCTCTCTCTCTACAGAGAGAGAGAGACGTCGACCGACAGGGGAAGGGATTTTTCTTCCTTTTTCCTGCCACCACCGATCGGCGGTGGTGGCGTCGGACTCAAGGGTAGGGAGGGGGGTGTTATTAGGGACATTAGGCGCGAAAAGGAGGTTCGGATTCGCGAAATTAAGCTAGAAATTGGGTCGGGAAAAATGAGGTAAGTTTATTTCTTGGTTTTGTTTTTGGGTTTTTGGTTTCTCGACTGTAGTGGAGTTCCGGTTGGGGTTGATTTGAGGTGGCGGTCGAGTGGTGGTTGGTGGTCTTGGGTTTGGCTCGACTTGGGAGTTTCCATTTGTTTTTGGTTTCGGTTTTGGGGACTGGCTGAAATTGGTGGTTTGCTTTCGGGCTTGGGGACTCGGTTTGGGTGGTGGTGTTGCTGCTGCTTGGATGTAGTGTTACTGTAGGTGGCATGTTGGTGGTGTTCTCTGTTGGCTATGGTGGATGGCGTGTGAAATGGCAGTGAGTTGGGCTTGCAGTGACTAATGGTGAAGATGGTTGGTGGTAAGTGAGTGACTGGAGCTGAATGGTGAGGACGTTTGGTGTTGAGCAGTGAGTGTTGATGGTTGGTGGTCTCGGTTTGTCTTGCAGTGGACTTTGCAGTGAGCTTGCAGTAGGTTGGTGGTGTTGTGGTGTAGAATTTGTGGAAATCAACAGGTTGTTGATGCCAGAAATTGTCATTCTAGCATCATCAAGAGTTTCCAGATTGATGTTGATGCTAAAAATTGATTTTAGCATCCACACCAATGTCCAGTGAATGAGCTGAAACAGTGAGCAGTGAATGAGCTGAAACCGGGAGAAAGTCTTACCCAGGGGCTGTTTGGCTTGTGGGAAAATGAGTGAAGAGTGTGAGTGGAGTGGAGTGGAGTGGAGTGGGGTATGAATAGTGGTAGGATTAGGGCACAAAACCCTAGACGGGTAATTGGGCCAAGATGCTGGGCTTTTGGGTTTTCTAATTGGGCTAAAAGAAATAATATCCGGTTTTGGGCTCATTTAATTGGGTTTAAATGAATTGGGTTAAATGAATTTAAATTTCAAAGTGTTGGACTCAATTGAATGGACTTAAATGATTGGGCTTATGTAATTGGACCATAAATGTTGGATTTTAAATAATTGGGCTTGAATTTAATAAAAATTGGATTTAAATAAAATAATTCGAAATTGATAATAAAATTATTATTCGGGATCGGATTCGATCGAATAGTTTTGAATTAAATTTTACAACGGCTAGACGAACGCGCTTCTCTAGAAAATTAGGGTTAACGTTTTAGCGACACGTTTTTCGAGAAAACTAATTTATATAAATAAAAGTTCGCGGTCGCTACATTATGAGATAACAGGAATTATTTCTACTTGATTGTGAAAATATAAAAAGGATAATTCACTTTTAAGTAAGTAAAATAAAGTTAACAGTTCTTGCCTCTAGGAAATGGATTAAAGAGAATCTAAGCTTACTGGAGATGGTAGGAGATAGTGGCGGCTGAGCTAAAGCGGCAGGTAGAGTAGTAGGTGACGGTGGAGCTTTATGAAATAAAGGCAGGTTTGCAGGTTGGGGCAGCTCATGCATAGCAAGAGCTGTCAAAGGCACTGTGGCTGGGGACAGAACTTGTGCTTCCAATGGTTTATTCAGTAAGTCAGCATTGGTGGTAGATACTGTAACGTCTCAAATTCTATTAACAATATCTTATAAATAAGTATTCTTAATAAACGCAAAAATACGTAAATATTTTTTTTTTCTAAAACTATAGCAAGTTAGAACTAAATGCGGAAACATCATTTGAATAATTTACTCACATCCAAGTGTCAATACCAAATATAATAAGTGAAATGCCAAATTTCTAAACATACTAAAATTTGAGGTTAAATTGACAAAATGGAAACATGCTATTAAAATACTCGTTTCAAAAATTTATAAATTTAATGGTCTATTATTTAATCAAGATTACCCCGCTCATTGTCTTACCTTGCCAAACTCCTTAACCTGAAAGGGTGGAAAAATATTGGGGTGAGCATAACGAATCATACTCAGTGGAGAAACAACAATCAAACCAAGTTAAATCTAAACATGAAATCAAATTATGAATATAATACCAAAACCACATACTTTAGAAATATGTTCTGTGGGACATCCCCAAGGACCCAATTACAATCCCGAGCATATTTACGGTCCCTGACAACATATTATAACGCTTAACAATTTTGCACGTGGGACAACCCCAATGACCCACTTTCGATCTGGACCTATTTACGGTCTCTGGCAACCTTTTCATATGTATAAGCATAATATCACAATCAAAATCACACATTAAGAATCAACATGGACAAAATAACCACAATTGCTTAAATATAAATCTCACCTCAAAGTTTTGAAAATTTTCTTGAAATTGAACGGATGTGATGTTATCGTGCTTTAAACGTTTCCCCCGACCTCGTCTAACAAGAACAAAATTAATATAATTTAGGACACTAAATCCTAATTAATATTTTAAAACTTTTAGGGACTTGATTGAACATTTGAAAATAAAGAAATGAGTAATTTGATAATTCTTTAAATCTTTAGGGTCTAATTATCAAAATTAGAATGTTCAGAGCCAATATGATAAAGTTAGAAAATATTTTATATTTAATTTGAAGAATACATGAACTTTAGGGATGAAGAAAGAGTAAAAATCAAATAGGGAACTAACATAAACTTTTGACCAAACTTTAGGATTTAAAAATGAAGTTTCCATATTTAATACCAAACCCCCCACTCCCAATCCCATTGTTCACGTAAGAGAGAGAGAGATAGAGAGAGAGAGAGAGAGCGCTACTGGTTTCAAAATCAATAGAATTTCCACATTTGGTTTTTACAATTAAAGGATTTTCAACCAAAATTAAGGATTTAAAAATGAATTTTCCATATTTAACGTCAAACCCCCACTCCTAAATTCCATTTTCATGTCCAGAGAGGTGCAGGTTTCGAAATCAGCCTTGGTCCGAATTGGGTTTTACATTTTGAGGATTTCTAGCCAAAATTGAGGTCGGAGAAGGAAGTCTAATGGCAAGAGCAAGAATTGGAATTGCGATTGAACTGAATGGAGTATGAGATTAAACTCACGGATTTCGTTTTTTGCATTTTTTTCCATTTATTAATATATTGTGAAAGAAACAGAGATTGTATAATTCCAAAGAAACTGAAAATTATTTTTGAAATAGTTACCTGCACAGATTTGCGATAATGATTTAGTGGTTCTAAATTGTAGCTTGAAATTTGCAGAAATGAAGAACTGTTGCAGCGTTAAATGGATTAGACGATGATGGTGATGAACTAGAAGAAAAATAATTGTTCCAACTTGAGAAATATACCTTGAAATGGCCAGATTTCTTGTGAGGTTTTTGCAGCCGAGAGAATGAATTTTGGGAGATGGAATTGATGGTTTTTAGGTTGATATTGTTGAGTCATATAACCCTATGCTCCATAATTTGGACTATTTTTTTGGGCTGATAATGGACTTAAACTTGGGCCAAATAGGAACATTGGACCAAGAATAATTTAAAATAGATGTTGGGTGTAAAATTCGACCCGATAAGGAAATATTGAATTTTTTAAGATTAAAAATCTTTTTTGAATTTTTGTATTAAATGTTTTGCTAGACGACTCGACGGACGTAAAATAAATTCTAAAATTTGACGGAAACGTCGTAGCGACACAACTTAAGTTAACACAACTTAAGTTATAAAATCTGCATTTTAAAATTCGGGTCGCTACAACCTCCCCCACTTAAATAAACTTCGTCCTCGAAATTAAACTTACTTGATTTGAAAATGTCTAGGTATTTGGCTAAAATCTCATATTCTCTTTCCCAAATTGCCTTTTCTCTACCATGTATGCTCCATTGGATTTTAACTAAAGGAATATCTTTATTTCTCAAGGTATGAACTTTCCTCTCAACTATAACCACAAAAGTTTCCTCATATATCATATCCTTGTTGACATCCAATGATGCATAACTAACAATGTGGTCCAGATCGTGGACATATTTCCTTAACATTGAGATGTGGAAAACATTATGTACTGCTAATAGCTCTAGCGGTAAGGCCAACTTATAGGCCATGTTTCCAACTCTTTCCAAGATTTCAAAAGGTCCAATAAACCTTGGTCTAAATTTCCCTTTCCTTCCAAATCTTACCACACCTTTCATAGGAGCCACTTTAAGGAACAATTTTCACCAATTTCAAATTGTAATTCCTTTCGTCTCTTGTCAACATAAGACTTCTGTCTGTCCTGTGCTGTTTTAATAATTTCTTTAATCTTTTCCATAGCATTTATAGTCCGTTCCACTATTTCTGGACCCAAAACCCTCTTCTCACCAACTTCATCCCAATGAATTGGTGATCTGCACTTTCTGCCATAAAGAGCTTCATATGGTGCCATGCCAATGGTAGACTGGGAACTATTGTTATATGCAAACTCAACCAACGGTAAATGCATTTCCCAGTTACCACCAAGGTCTAAAACGCAAGCTCTCAACATATCCTCTAAAGTCTGTATAGTTCTCTTTGACTGTCCATCTATCTGTGGATGATATGCTGTGCTGAATTTCAATCTAGTTCCCATAGCTATCTGCAGGATTTCCCAGAACTTGGATGCAAAATTTGGCATCCTTGTCTGAAACTATAAAAACTGGTACACCATGCAATCTTACAATTTCTCTGATGTACAACCGAGCATACTGGTCTAAACTAAAAGTCATCTTTACTGGTAGGAAATGAGCAGATTTTGTCAAACGATCAACTATGACCCATATAGCTTGATGACCTCTAACTGATCTAGGAAGTCCAACGACAAAATCCATTGCTATGTGTTCCCACTTCCATTCTGGGATCTCAAGTGGGTTCAACAATCCAGACGGACGTTGATGTTTGGCTTTAACTTGTTGGTAAGTCATGCACTTCTTAACAAACGAGCCAATTGACCTCTTCATGTTTCTTTCATAGATCATGGTACATCTTCATGCCTCCTGGGTGTGCAGTATAAGGTGAATAATGTGTTTCCTATAGAATCTCCTTTCTCAAGGTTTCATCCTTCGGTACACACAGTCTTCCTTTGAACATGAGAGTGTCATTAGTTGATACTTCAAAACCTTTAACACTGCCAGCGAGTACTCGATCCTTAATCTTGCACAAAAAATTATCCTTACCCTGAGCTTCTTTAATTTTGTCTCTGAGAGTTGGTCGAACAATCAAAGCATCTATAATTGCAGTTGTGTGATATGGAGAAGCTACAACTTCAAGTCTCATGTGGGCAAAATACTTGATCAACTGTTCTTGACTGGTTATGGCAGCTAAATGTCCTTTACCTTTCCAGCTAAGTGCATCAGCATTAACATTTGCCTTGCCAGGGTGGTAGTGGATAGTACAGTCATAATCTTTAACTAACTCCAACCACATTCTCTGTCTCATATTCAATTCCTTCTGAGTGAAGAAATACTTTAGACTCTTATGGTCTGTGTATATTTCGCACTTACTACCATATAGATAGTGTCGCCATATTTTTAAAACATGAATTACGGTATCCAATTCCAAGTCATGTGTAGGGTAGTTCTGCTCATGTGGCTTCAACTGTCTAGAGACATATACAATCACTTTTCCATGCTGCATCAGTACACATCCCAAACCTTGTTTCGATGCATCACTATAGATAACAAAACCTTCTGACCCTTCAAGAATAGCTAAAACTGGTACAGATATCAATTTCTGTTTCAATTCTTGGAAACTCTTATCGCACTTTTTTGTTCACTAAAACTTCACTCTCTTCCTGGTCAACTGTGTCATCGGTCCAGCTATTTTCAAAAATCCTTCGATAAACTTTCAATAGTAGCCAGCCAATCCTAAGAAACTACGAACTTCATTCACATTGGTTGGTGCACTCCAATTAGTGATAGCCTCAACCTTGGCTGGATCAACTTCAATACCATCTGCAGTAACCACATGTCCAAGAAAACCAATTCAGTCGAGCTAAAATTCGTACTTCTTGAATTTTGCATACAACCTTTCATGTCGAAGTGTCTGTAATACAATGTTGAGATGCTCCTCATGTTGTTCCTTGTCCCGTGAATAAATCAGAATGTCATCAATAAAGACAATTACGAACCGATCCAAGTATTGATGAAATACTCGGTTCATCAAGTCCATGAAGACAGTTGGTGCATTAGTTAACCCAAACAACATTACAGTGAATTCGTAATGTTCGTATCGGGTCCTAAATGCGGTTTTTGGTATATCATTGTCCTTAACCTTCAATTGATGATAACCTGATATCAAATCAATCTTGGAGAATACAGTGACACCCTTCAACGGATCAAACAAATCTTCTATTCGCGGTAACAGATACTTATTCTTGACTGTGAGACGATTCAACTCCCTATAATCAATGCACATCCTCATTGATCCATCTTTCTTTTTCACAAACAGTACCGGCACTCCCCAAGGAGATACACTTGGTTGAATAAATCCTTTATCCAACAGTTCTTTTAGTTGCACCTTCAATTCCTGAAGTTCCTTCGGTATAATCTTGTAGGGTACTTTAAATATAGGTGCAGCTCCGGTACCAAGTCAATCGTGAATTCCACTTGTCTATTTGGTGGAATACCAAATAGGTCCTCTGGAAATACATCCACAAAATTACGCACAACTGGTACATCTGTAGCAGTTACCTCAGTTGTCTGAACACTAGTAATGCTCACTAGATATCCTTGACTGGTACTCTTTCTCAACATCCTTTGTGCTTTCAACGCTAATATGACACGGGGCATGGTTTTGACTTTTGTCCCAAAGAAGGGAAATTCACATTCTCCTGGTTTTTGAAAGAGCATCTTCCTCTCATGACACTTAATCGTAGCGTGATTACCACTAAGTCAATCCATGCCTAAAATGATATCAAAATCCCTCATGTCTATTAAGTACAAGTCTACCTCTTAGTTCTTCCCATCTATTTCAAACTTAACAGCTTTCGACATCAGATTGGTGATAATAGTTTCACCTGAAGGAATACTAACCTTTAGAGCATCATTCACACTTTCACACACATTTCCAATCTTAGCATGAAAACTAGTAGAGATGAAGGAATTCGTAGCACTAGAATCAATCAAAATGATAGCATGTATATTGAATAATGATAGAATACCTGTTATCACGTCGGGATCTCTCTCTGCCTCCTTCTGAGTTAAAGCAAAAACTCGAGCCTTTTCTTTCTTGGCATCTTCTTTACCCTTGAATTCAGGACATTCAGCAGGAAAATGACCAGGTTTCTTACACCTGAAGCACATCCCCTTTCCGAGCAGGCAC
The DNA here is from genome assembly GCA_019097785.1 of Fraxinus excelsior. Taxonomy (NCBI): domain Eukaryota; kingdom Viridiplantae; phylum Streptophyta; class Magnoliopsida; order Lamiales; family Oleaceae; genus Fraxinus; species Fraxinus excelsior. Next base: position 12,146,685 of record CM032636.1, on the reverse strand, counting down.
TCCCCATAGTGACGATTATCACACTTCGGGCATACGGGTTTCTCAGTGCTAGCCTTTTCCTTAATTTTTCCCCATGATTTCCCTTTCTTGTTCTGATATCTGCCTTTGCCCATATTCTGACTGTCCCATTTCCTTTTCACTGGTGCCTCTGCCCTTTTCTGAGTAGTCTTTTCCAGGTTTAAGCGAGAAGATATAGCTTGCGCTCGCTCAATCGCTTCAGTATAGGTAGTAAGTCCCAAACTTGCCATGATTCCTCCAATTTCAGGGCGTAAACCTCTTTCGAATCTTCTAGACTTCTTGATTCTGTGTTAACCAGATGGGTAGCATACCTGGACAACTGGTTGAATTTTTTTTCATATTCCACCACGGACATACTTCCCTACCTAAGTTCAAGGAACTTCGTTTCTTTCTGATCCCGAAAAGACGGGGAAAAATACCGTTGTAGTATTAATTCATTGAATCCTGCCCATGTCAGTTCAAGTTGTTGTGCCTCTCTCCTAGTACGTTGATATGACTCCTACCAATGATCTGCGTTCTCAGCAAGTTGGAACACAGCACATGACATTTTCTGAGTGTCTGAGCAGGCTATGTGTTTAAAGATCCGTTCTAATGCCCTTAGCCATTCCTCTGCCGCTAGGGGTCCCTCTCGACCATTAAATGTTGGTGGCTTATATCGGTGAAACTTTTCGACAACCATGCCGGTATTGTTTGCATTAGCCTGTGGATTCGGTAAATTAGGGGCACTTCGTGGAGCTGTTGGGACTTGTTGCTGAGTGAGCCTCTGGAGAGCATTCGCGAGGTCCCTTAGTGCATTATTTCCCACATCGCCAGCAACAGCCTGGCCTGGAGTAGCTTGTCTTGCAGCAGCCCGATTCGCGGGAGCTCGATTTGTTCTACGAGATTTCCTAAACTATAACAATATTAGTCTCAGTATCCACTTAATTGTGCAATTCACAATGCTCATCCAATAATAATAAAATTTAAAAAGGAAGTAATCATAGAAGAGCTAAAAGCAAATTTTATTATTATCTCAAATTTTCCAAAAGGAAAACAAAATAATAAAATTGCAACCAATATCTATAATTCGAAATATGTTCTCCAACTGAATTCCACAAACAATTCTTCATTCATCTCTCTCTCATACATTCCTTTTGGTATATCAATTATGAAAGTAAATTCCATTGGAATGTATTACTATATGTTTTAGTCTAATTCTGAGGACTAAACTTATAATTTCTGAAAAATTTTAAATACTTCACATCACAAGTTCAACCCCTTAAGCATAATAACTCATGGGAAAATTTTATGACATGTATGGATACAAACCTTCAAACATTTCATACTGCATCAATTAGAGTAAAATTTCATTCTCATGTAACTTTTCGTTGTAAACATTCAAATTTAGATGAAGCTATATAATAAATTCATGGTATCTAGTAATTGAAAATTTTCAAACTTCATCAAATAAAATTTTCTAAACATTTTACCTTTCCGGAGCAGGCGTGGCGAGGCAAGAGCGGGTTGCATTCAAATTAAATACTAAACATTATCTCTTTTTTTTTGTAAAATTCTCACAAGTCTACAGAAAGGTAGACCTGCGCTCTAATACCACACTGTAATGCCCCAAATTCTATTAACTCAAGCCACTACTTAAATCGAAATATCATGTAAATAAGTATTCTCAATAAATGCCAAAATGCATAAATATTTTTGTTTCTAAAACTATAGCAAGTTAGAACTAAATGCGGAAACATCCTTTGAATAATCTACTCACATCCAAGTGTCAGTACCAAATATAATAAGCGAAATGCCAAATTTCTAAACATACTAAAATTTGAGATTAAATTGACAAAATGGAAACAGGCTATTAAAATACTTGTTTAAAAAATTTATAAATTTAATGGTCAATTATTTAATCAAGATTGCCCCACTCATTGTCTTGCCTTGCCAAGCTCCTTAACCTGAAAGGGTGGAAGAATATTGGGGTGAGCATATCGAATTATACTCGGTGGAGAAACAACAATCAGTCCAAGTTAAATCTAAACATGAAATCAAATTATGAATATAATATCAATACCACATATTGTAGAAATATGTACTGTGGGTCGTCCCTAAGGACCCAATTACAATCCCGAGCCTATTTACGGTCCCTGACAACATGTTATAACGCTTAACAATTTTGCACTGTGGGACAACCCCAAGGACCCACTTTCGATCCCGGGCCTATTTACGGCCCATGACAACCCTTTCATATGTATAAGCATAATATCACAATCAAAATCACACATCAAGAATCAATATGGACAAAATAACCACAATTGCTCTAATATAAACCATACCTCAAAGTCTTTAAAATTTTCTTGAAATTGAACGGATGTGATGTTATCATGCTTTAAACTTTTCCTCCGACCTCGTCTAGCAAGAACAAAATTAATATAATTTAGGATACTAAATCCTAATTAATACTTTAAAACTTTTAGGGACTTGATTGAACTTTTGAAAATAAAGAAATGAGTAATTTGATAATTCTTTAAATATTTAGGGTCTAATTATCAAAATTAGAATGTTCATGGCCAATATGATAAAATTAGAAAATATTTTATATTTAATTTGAAGAATACATAAACTTTAGGGATGAAGAAAGAGTAAAATCAAATAGGGGACTAACTTAAACTTTTGACCAAACTTTAGGATTTAAAAATGAAGTTCTCATATTTAATACCAAACCCCCCACTCCCAATCCCATTTTTCACGAGAGAGAGAGAGAGAGAGCTACTTGTTTCAAAATCAATAGAATTTCCACATTTGGTTTTTACAATTTAAGGATTTTCAACCAAAATTGAGGATTTAAAAATGAATTTTCCATATTTAACATCAAACCCCACTCCTAAATTCCATTTTCACGTCCAGAGAGGTGCAGGTTTCGAAATCAGCCTTGGTCCGAATTGGGTTTTACATTTTGAGAATTTCTAGCCAAAATTGAGGCTGGAGAAAGAAGTCTAATGGCAAGAGCAAGATATGGAGACCAAGAATTGGAATTGCGATTGAACCGAATGGAGTATGAGATTAAACTCGTGGATTTCGTTTTCTACATTTTTTAATTTATTAATATATTGTGAAGGAAATGGAGATTGTATAATGCCAAAGAAAATGAAAATTATTTTCAAAATAGTTACCTGCACAGATTTGTCGATAGTGATTTAGTGGTTTTAAATTGCAGCTTGAAATTTGTAGAAATGAAGAACTGTTGTAGCGTTAAATGGATTAGACAATGATGGTGATGAAATTGAAGAAAAATAATTGTTCCAAATTGAGAAATTTACCTTGAAATGTCCAGATTTCTTGTGAGGTTTTTGCAGCCAAGAGAGTGAATTTTGGAATGTGGAATTGATGGTTTTTAGGTTGATACTATTGAGCCCTACAAACCCATGCTCCAGAATTTGGACTATTTTTTTGGGCTGATAATGGACTTAAACTTGGGCCAAAGAGAAACATTGGACCAAGAATAATTTAAAATAGATGTTGGGTGTAAAATTCGACCCGATAAGGAAATATTGAATTTTTTAAGATTAAAAATCGTTTTTGAATTCTTATATTAAATATTTTGCTAGACAACTCGACGGACGTAAAATAAATTCTAAAATTGGATGGAAACGTCGTAGCTACACAACTTAAGTTATAAAATTTGCATTTTAAAATTCGGGTCGCTGTAGATAACACATAACATTAAACAAGCAACCCCTCCAAGATTGACCAGCAGATCTCTTGCACCGACCCTGATTTTATATTGTAAACTATGTTAAATGAGTTTGCAAACTATAGGGAAGGAAAGTTGCAAGATAAGAATATTAACTCTCACTTGAAGAACAAATTAAAAATGGTTTTATTTCTTTGTACAAATAATTACACAATTATGTGACTTTCTAAATTGCTGCAATAAATCTGAGAATGGGATATTATGGTGCAAATATGCTTGAGCTCTATCTCCTTTCAGTAATAATAATAGTAAATTGGATCATGTAAAATTTAATCTTCTATACTGTGCATTGGTCACTACTTCACATTATTGTTTATGTATACCATGTGAGTCTAAACAAAAATCCCTTACTTTTTGCCAAAAAGCACCTTCAACAATTAACTTACAACACCTTATTTTTCCACAATCGTACAGTAACTTATGCATCAGTAACATAAAATTAAGGATTATATATATCTCCAGTCTCCAGTGCCCGAATTTGAACTCAAAAATCGTCCATATTGTTGACACACTAAAAGTGCACCCCAAGGTAAAAGGCCCAAAAAGTGAAGCCGAACTCGGAAGTCCAGGATAAGAGCCTATAACGAACCATTGATGAATCTAATAAAGGCCCAAAGAAGTAAAGAAACATCATCGCCCAAGCTTGCAAGACGCCCAAAATTTGGGTGAATGAAGCGCCGTATGATCACCTAGGGCGATGACCATGTCCTTACCCAAACCTTCAAGTTGCCCAGAAGTCTAACGAATCTAAGACGTTATGGTCATCTAATTCAGCAGTTATGGAAGCAGTTATTAGACCAATATATCACACCCCACAATCCAAGGAACCTAGTATAAGGGAGTTAAAAGACAAAGAGTAATAACAACGGTTATGAAATAACCATTCCCCGACAAGTCGACCATCATGAGGAAAGTGGGTAGTTATGGAGCAACTGAGCAGTTCCAAACGGTTTGTCACCCAGAGGTTATCAAGGAAATATAAAAGGAAGTGAAGGCATAGAAGAAGGGCAGAATAAAAAACTTAATTTCAATTTCTTAGCTTAATTTTAGAACATTTCTTTCAGTACTCGTATGCTTGCGCCCCTTGGAGGCATTCTATTTGTTTCCGATTGTAAATTTTCGCCAATAAAACACCCATTTTTAGGAATTTGTCTCAAGAGGTCTGTTCCTTACACAATCGTTTGATCCATTTTTAATTGTTAGCGATCAAAAAACCCGTTAAACAATTTGGCACGCCCAGTGGGACCTTGGTGTTTGGTGATTGAGGATATGAAAAGTGAAACATTATGCCTCATAAGAATTCTGATAAGGAACCGCAAGTCAAAGAGTAGTCCAGTCTGTGATTGAGCGATATGAGGAATAGCAAAACTCTCCATGAACAGAAGGACAATGTCAAAGCAGTCACAGTTGTTACGAGCCAATGACAGAACTGAGTCCTCGCACCATGCATGCATTGCTTGGGGAACTCACGTAGGATGTTGTTGAACAAGTAAATTTATGAAACGTTCACAATATGGAAAGATTTACCCAAAACGGGAATATACATTATGACAATATGGCTAAACAACTAAATACTTTAAACGAAATCACGAACAAGTTACTAAGCCAAATATGTCAACTAGTTGTACCTATATGGAGTCATTTTCAAACCGGACGATTGTGGGACATACTTCCCCTAATTTGAACCCAGGTTAAAATTTAGAACCACTTTTCTGTCCCTCTACTTCAAACGAAGGGGGTAACGGAGCACTAAACTTGAGTGGTGATAATGTGACTACAAACCTTGGGGGTAATCCAAATATGAGAGACAATGTCAAGAATAATGGACAGAGTGTCCCGCGTGTTAATGATGGTTTGAATACTCGGAAAAATGGATAGAATGTCCCACGTGTTAATGAGGATTTTAATACTCATCTTAACGTAATAATAGTCTAAACAATGGCAATTTCGTCATCAACCAAGGACCAAACATTAGGCATCAAGCAAATCAACCATTAAACCAACCTGTAGGATTTCCATATGATCCCAATGTCATGTTAAGGAATCAAATCATGGAGAAAGTGCAGGATCAAATGGCTCTTGGGGTACATCTTGTCATTAGGTCTACTTACACGAAGCCATATCCTGATTGGGTGGATCAATCATATCCATGGCCTAGAGGGTATAAGGTGCCAGAGCTTTTCGTTATTCACTGGTTTAGGAGAAGTGTCTACTCTAGAACATATATGGTGATTCACGTTACAAAGTGATGAAGTGATAGACTATCATAAAATGAGGTTATTCCCCAGTTCATTAACAGGAGTAGCTTTCTCTTGGTTTATCAATTTGCCGGCAAACTCTGTTCAAACATGGCACAATTAGAACAATTGTTCCATGCTCAGTTTTATAAGACTGAGTCTGAAGTTACTTTGGTTGATTTGGCGAATCTACGTCAAATGCCAAATGAATGGGCAGAAGGTTTCCTTCAAATGTTCAAGACAGCAAGAAGTAAATGTTTTGTGCCTTTACCTGAAAAGGAGTTTGTCAAAATTGCTCAAAGTTGTCTAAGCTTTGATCTAAAAAAGAAGTTCCAAGATAGGGAATTTTCTGATCTCTTCCAATTAAGCCCAAATGTGATTAGGTATGAACGATTAATAAGAGACGAAGAGCAAGTAAAAAATTCTAGTAAAGGGACTTATTATAGAGACCCATATTTTGATGTTCATACCATTAATGACGAATATTACGATCAAACTGAAATGTGTTTGGCTGAATTAATCAAAGGAGATGCGTATGCGTGTCCTGTAATGGGTAAGCCAAGATTGTTAGGCAAGGATGAGCCTATGAAAGGTGAAAACAAAAAGGCTAGAATGTTCTCGTTCGATGTAACCAAAGCTGACCTTATATTTCACAAGCTATATAAGGATAAGCAGGTAAAGCTGAGCGATAAACATAAGTTGCCAAGCCCCGAACAGATTAAGGGCAAAACATATTGTCAATGGTATAATGTATGGTCACATTTGACTAACAACTATTTGGTTTTTCGCCATATGTTACATTATGAAATCGAATCAGGACAAATCACGTTCGAAGAAAAGAAGAAAATGGAAGTAGATGAAAACCATTTCCCACAGCCACTTGAGGTAAACATGGTGACATCTGGTTTCAAAAACAAGTTGCCAAAATTCAAATTAGTTATTGATGATGGAGAAGAAGACTCCGGGCCACATCCCAGCATTTTTAAACGAATCAAAGAGAATGAGCCTAAGAAGGACGAAGATGTCTTGTGTGCAAGGTGTAAATGAGAAGTGAGAATAAATACAGGGCAAACAGGGATATGGCAGCATCACCACCATCACCTTGATTTTGTTCCAAAACTCAGCCTGTTAGAGGGCGATGTACGTCATTCTGTAGGGGTCCACCTTTGGAGAGGCAATTCAGGCCAATCATTCGTTCCAGTATAACGCGGGAAGAGTGATACCCTTCAATGAGATGACTAGAACACAACAAATGCATTTCCAACGGAATTATGGACGAATGATGAGGCAACAACAAGGAGCACCACGTCCTAAAGCACCTAAAATACTGGAGATAGCCAACCAAAACGTTCTCGATGATAGTGAAGAAATCGGTACGGTGAATCAATGGAAGAATTGCCTGAAAGTTTTTCTGGAAGATCAAAGTTTGAGCGAGACAGAAGGGATGAAGAAGATCCAGATTAGCCCCTCACTATTCAGTTCGGTACTTTACCTCCCGTCATGGCTAATAATTATTTACTAGCCGAGGAGTTCAAGAATAAAGAAAAATAAGAGGAAGAAAATGAGGATAACGAAGAGGAAGTATGTGTGCTGGAATGTGACAAAGGCCAAACATCTAAAATGGCATACGATGAAGAATAAGATGATGATATGACTGACATTGAAGAAGAAATTGATCTGGAAGTAGAGAGAAGAAAAAGAGGATTATCGCACAATACCCTGTTGAAGCAACTACATTGAGAAGGAGTTTGTGAAATAGACATGTTGGGAGAACCATCTGGGCGTTTTTTCAATTTTTATGTGTTTTATGGGACGCCTAAAAGGAAGACAAGAGTCCCTCGCTCTGAAAAATATGGATCACCACCAAGAATAATGCATCCTCCTACAGGTTGGGTAACAAAAGAAGGAGCATTAGAAGGCGATAAAAAGGAAGTTCAAGAAACGAAAGTTCCATGCGACGTAATGCACGTTGACTTATCACAAAAAGATAATTCAACAGAGAACAAGCATGAAGTGAAAATTGATACCGCTGAAAATGTTATTTTTAAGAGACCTGCCATGAAGTTAACTAAACACCTAAGGCAATTGTACGTTAAGACTTTAGTCAACGGTATACCTGAGGCAAAAGTACTCATTGATAATAGAGCACTACAAACACCATTCCATCTAGGATGATAAGGAAATTTGCAAAGACAGAAAGTGACATGATCTCAACAGAGGTCATCCTTACAAGTTTTAATGGAGGAGCAACTTCAGCTAATGGGGTTATGCCATTGGACATAACTGTAGGGACAACTACTAGGACCACAGTCTTCTTCGTAATAGATGGACCTACTAGTTACAATGTGTTATTAGGAAGGGATTGGATACATGGAAGTCATTGTATACCTTTATCGCTCCATCAATGTCTGGTCTTCTGGAATGACAAAGGTGAAGCAGAAGTGGTGCGATGGATCATAGACCTTTTGTCGTAAAAGCAAACTCAGTGGAAAGGTTCGTGTATGAAGGAAATTATGGACCGGTCAGAGTTGTCCAAGATGGAGAGGAAGTTCAAATTGTTGCATAGAGTGAAGAGCCATTTTCAGTGGATGTACTCACTGAAATGTTCAGTTAAATGAGGCCAAATATAGTGGCCTTGGAAGAGCCATTGACTGGCGAAAGGCTGATCAAAGAACTTTAGATGAGTTGTCAACAACAAAGGCAAATGGCCGACATCCAGGCCTTCAAAGCCAAGTTAATGGCTTTCAATAAAGAATGTAGAGACATAATGAAAGAAGAAGCAGTGTTGAAAGCATTGGGAAACAAATTAGCAGTATTTGAGCTGGAGCAGATTGTTGGTCGAGAAGTTAATAAAGTGGACTGTTTAGAAGAGGACATGCTTATGAAGAATGTGGACGATGAAGCAATGTCACCAAGCCTAGATACGCTCAAGCACAAGACCCCATGATCAAAGTGAATGTTGGTGATGAAGAGGAGGATCGCCCAACATTTATTAGCCAAATGCTCAATTAAGAGATTAGTGCTAAATTAATTGCTTTATTAAAAGAGTATAAAGATTGTTTTGCTTGGGAATACGAGCATATGCCTTGTTTAAATAGAAATTTGGTGGAACACAGATTGTCAACTAAGCCAAGCTTTAAGCCTCATAAGCAACCTCCTAGGCGTTTTGTTCCTAATGTACTTCCTGAAATTAAGAAAGAGATAGAATGATTATTAAAAGCAGGTTTTATTAGAACGACCAGGTATGTTGAATGGCTATCTAATGTAGTGCCAGTACTAAAAAAGAACGGCAAATTAATGGTGTGTATAGATTTTAGGAACTTGAATTTAGCCACGCCCAAAGATGAATACCCAATGCCTACAGTAGATTCTTTGGTAGACTCAACTGCCGGACATGTGATATACTCATTTATGGACGGGTATTCAGGATACAACCAAATTTACATAGCTAAGGAAGACATTCACAAAACTGCCTTTAGATGCCCTGGATCTTTAAGATGTTTTGAGTGGGTAGTCATGCCTTTTGGTCTGAAGAATGCAGGGGCGACTTATCGAAGAGCGATGAACTTGATTTTTCATGATATGATAGGTAAGTTCGTAGAAGTCTATGTAGATGATATAGTGGTCAACTCCACTAAAGAAAAAGACCATTTTGAACAACTTAAATGTTCATTTGAGCGAATGAGGCAGCATAAACTAAAGTTGAATCCCTTGAAGTGTGCATTTGGTGTTAATGCAGGAAATTTCCTTGATTTTCTAGTGCACAAAAGGGGGATTGAACTCGATAAGAATAAAGCGAAAGCCATTTTAGAGGCTAAACCTCCTAGCAACAAAAAAGAGTTGCAATGGTTTCTAGGTCAAGTAAACTTTTTAACGCGCTTTATTTCTAATTGTGTAGGGCGAACGAAAGCATTTTCGCCTCTTTTAAAGTTGAAAAGTCAGGACGAATTCGTCTGGAAAGAAGAACATCAGAAGACTTTTGAAAGCCTGAAGGTATATTTAACAAGTCCACCAGTGTTGGTGTCACTGATCCAAGGACAGCCAATGAAGTTGTATGTATCGACTGAACAAGAATCGATAGTCGAGATGGTCGCACAAGAAGACCAATTTGGTGAAGAAACGACGATTTACTATTTAAGTAGAAGGTTGACAAAATGCGAATATAATTATTCTGCTATCAAGAAATTATGTCTTGCATTATATTTCACATGTACAAAATTAAGGGCATATTTATAGTCCGTAACAGTTTATTTGATTTCTAAAGTAATTTGTTTAAGTACACGTTCTTTCGCCCTGTTTTACACCAAAGAGTAGGCCTTTGGACGTTAACATTGTCGAAATTTTAAATAAAGTATACACCCCAAAAGGCGGTTAAAAATTAGGCTTTGGGTAATTTTTCGGTCGATCATCCGTGCCTTGACATGCCTGAAGAAATTGAATTAGAAATCGATTCGTTCGAATTGAAACCATGGATCTTATACTTTGATGGATCTTAAACTTCCAAGGGTGCAGGGGTAGGAGTAGCATTAATCAACACTTTAGGGATGTGTTACAAGTTCGCATTCACTTTGGATAGGATGTGTACTAACAATCAAGCCGAATACGAAGCCTTAACTGTGGGTTTGGAATTGATGGTAGATATGGAAGTAAAGAATGTGATTATTAGGGGCGATTCTGAATTGGTAATTCAGCAATTGATCGGTGACTTTAAATGCCAAAGTGAATCCATTATAAGTCAACACGAAATCACCCAAGAGTTGTTGGAAGAATTCAACCAAGTTGAGCTTCAATATGTTAATAGAATGTACAATGATATAGCGAATGAGTTGGCCCAGATGGCCTCCGGATATTCAAAGATTTTAAATTGGAAATCTACTTGTGAATACGAGATAATATTGCCCACAGTCCAAAGAGGGGTGAGAAGGATTGAAATTCAGTGCATACATGATGGAGATGCATTAGATTGGAGGTTAGAAATTAAGAGGTTCCTTAAAGAAACTAATCAAGGAAGTAATAGAAAAATGAGGTTACGTGTGCTGAACTATACGTTGATAGATGAAGAGTTGTTTAAGTATTACTAAAATGTATAAGTTTGCAATAAGCAAGAACGATCATGGCTGAAGTGCATGAAGAAGTATGTGGAGCTCATCAAGCCGGACAAAAGATGAGATGATTGATTATTAGGAGTGGATACTTCTGGCCCAAGATGGGAGAATCATGTGCTCAATATGCGAAGAGTTGTTTAGCATGCCAGAAGTATGGTCCGATACAAAGAGCGCCAGAAAGAGAAATGTCACCTATTATTAAACATTGGTCGTTCAAGGGTTGGGCGATAGACTTGATAGGAAAGATTTATCCCCCATCGTCCAAGCAACATACATTTGTTATGGTTGCAACAGATTTCTTTACTAAATAGGTGGAAGCGATACCTTTGAAGGAGATCACCCAAAAGAATGTCATAGGATTTATTTGTGATCATATTATTTACAGATTTGGGATTCCACAAACTTTGATGGTGGATCACGGAACTTCTTTGAATGGGGATCAAGTGAAGGAATTCTTAAATAAGTTTGGAGTGAAGTTAGTAAACTCCACGCCTTATTATGCTCAATATAACGGGCAGTCAGAGTCTTCTAATAAGATTCTAAAAACCATTATAAGGAAAATGGTAGATGAAAATGCTAGAAATTGGCACGAATGTTTGAACATGGCCTTATGGGCTTATATGACGTCGTCTCGGTCAAGTACCAAAATTACTCATTTCCAACTTACTTATGGACAAGAGGCCGTTTTGCCAATGGAAATTAATGTTCAATCAATTAGAGTGTGCTTGCAACATAAGTTAAGTGATGGGGATTATACCGAATCATTAGTTCAAAATTTGTTGGAATTGGACGTCCTAGATAGATTGCGAGTTCAAAAACAAAGAATGGATAGGTTTTATAATAAGAAGGTCATAGCCAAGTCTTTTAGTCTGTGCGATTTAGTTTGGAAAACAATACTTCATTTGGATAGCAAAGATCCAAGGTATGGAAAATAGTCGTCCAATTGGGAAGGACCATATAGAGTGAAAAACATACTGCCTAATGGGGCTGACCACTTGGAAGACTTAGATGGTACTAGACATGTCAGATTTATTAATGGTAAGTACTTGAAAAAATATGTTCCATCCATATGGGAGGGTGAAAAAATATAGGCACTACATTGTTAAATAAAAGTAAACTCGGCGATTGCGTCCAAATAAACAAGAAAACAAAATACATTCGAAATAGAATTCTTTATTGTTACATTTTCATTACATAAGCCATAGTTTACAGCAGGCCGTCATTTATCCCCTATTGAGTACAACAGGAAAAAGGTTGTTCTCCCCGCACCCCTACATACATTGCTACATCGTTTCTCATTAAATAAGAGAGATAAAATAGTGAAAATATCTAGTAACCGCAATTTAGACCAGGCTACAAAATTGGTTCCCGATCGATTACGACAGAAAGAGTAAAACCGACCGTCCTCGCCTTCCTAAATGCATTGCTGTAGATGGCGGCAGAGAGGCTGAGAAGTAGGGATGTCCAAAATATCCGAACCGAACCGGACCAAACCAAACTGAACCCGAACTGAATCGAGCGGTTCTTCATAAGTTAAAGACTCAAACGGGTACCCGAATCGAGAACCGAAAGGTTTGGGTCGGGTCTCGGGTCTAGACCAAGAACCAAAGAACCGAATGAGACCCGAAACTAAATAATTTTTTTATATTTTTTATTGAATTAATTAAATTATTTTATTTTTTCTAAATAAATTAATAAATTAATTAAATAAATAAAATCATTTCATAATTTTAAGAGGCAAAAAAAAGAAAAAAAAAAGAAATCAACTCCATTGGGCTGAAAATATTTTTGGCCCAAACAAAAAAATATCAGCTCAAAAGCCCAATACAAACCCTCAAAATCAAAACATTCAATTACCAATTTACCAATTCCAATTTATCCCAATACATACAAACCCTCAATTTACCCTTGTCAATTCATCAATTGATTCAATTCACCATCGTCAATTCATCAATTCACGTCGCTGCTCCTCATCTCGCGTCCGACGTTCGCTGCTCCGCATCTCGCGTCCGCCGTCAGCTGCTCCTCCTCTCGGTATTCTCTAGTTCTCTTGATTACTAAACTTCCAAAAGAATTAACAATTGAAAGTCCCCACACATCCGTAAGAATCAACTTCAATTTTATAGCTTTTGGCTTCCTTTCAATTTTAGAGAAACTATCCCTTCGACAGCTAGTTATTTTTATATTTTTGAATTTGGCTACGTTAATTTGTAAAAGTTACAAATGAAATGTCATTAGTTATATTTATGTAGTGTTGCTGTAAATGTTAAAAAATTTAAATATGGTACGGAATCGAACCGAACCGACCTACGAACACCCCTACTGAGAAGCACTCTCAGCAAGCAATTTGGTCTTCAATGCCTCTTTAAGCGCAACTCTGTAGCAGTAAGCAGGGAATAACTTTGCTGCTAATGAAGACACTTTTAGCAAGGGCGCTGAGAAGACCTTTATTGGTCAAAGACCATCTCCTATACCTCCCATACCAAGGTAACATCAAGAAAGGTGGCAAAAGGGACGGATCGAATGATCCATTTCTATGAAGGACGAAAGTGTTGATCAATTGTCGAGGTGCCAAATGATGGCGAGTTGAAGAAAAAAATGGGAATGCGAATGACAAGAACGAAGTACACACGTATTTATAGAAGTGTGAAGGTGAAAAGACAGAATATAAATGGCCACATTCATGCTTGGAAACTGAAACCGAATGGCCCAAAGTTTTGGAAAATGAGACGGGAATACGGAGAGAGAATGTATATGAATCCTAGCATGAAGCAATTAAGTGCTTGGAGAATTGACGATTAAGGGCAACATCAATTAACAAGCTAATGGACAAAACAATTGTTCATTAATAAGCGATGGATGCTATTACATTCAAAACTAGAAATGGCAGTTTAGCATGAAATTACAAAATGAAAGTTAAGACACCAGATGTCTTAATTACAATTCGTCCCAAGCCTAACGCATTTTCTCTCTAAGTCTTCCCCAATCTTCGCTTTGTTGAGAAGAGACAACATTCAGCTCAACGGCAATATCCTCATCCACCTTCAGTCTCTTATACTGCTCAACCAAAGACTTAGCTTGTCCAATTCCCTGGGAAGCATTGTGCTTTTTAGCAGCCATCCTCGCCCTACAGTCATCCATCTTTGCTTGAAGCTCTTTCATCTCTGCAACCAAACTTAACATCAAACAATTTTCAACCATAACTTCGGAAGAGATCGGTTAATTCAGCCTTAGTTTTGTTAATCTCTTGAAGCAAAGACTCTTTTTCAGATACGACACGAAGGTATTGAGTACTTCTGGCCTTCAGTTCCACATTCTTAGCTAGCAAAGGAAGGATGTCGGAATAAACAACCTTCAACTTCGCTTTAAAGTCAGCAGAAACATTAAATGACGGAAGTGAAAGTGCTTGCGTCAACTTTGCACTCAACATCTCAAACTTGTCCTTGTTTTTAGTAGCACTGGCTTGGCCAAGATCCATGTCCATGAAGGAAACGTACTCAAGCAATGACTGTTTAAGAGACTTCATGTGTTCATCTGAAAGATCAGAAGATGGCGCAGAAGGGTGACTAGGTGAAACAGGGCGAGATGTCTCTACTTGTTCCCAAGAGGTGAACAAGTCTTGGATGGAATGTATAATGTCATCAGCTCCCCGCAAAGAAAGACGCCAACATTGAGAATTTTCACTATAGTAGATGAAGTAAGAATGAGAGTAAAGCAAAAGGTTGCCTTATCAGCAACATTGGGGAGTCCAGGCACACCACCAGTCGTCTTTACAACTTGTGGAGATTTCCATTTATCTGGGCAAGAAGATTCAGCCACACTAGGTAGGTCCATAGGAACCTCTACATAATTCAAGAAGCAATAAATCAACAACCAATAGCACAAGAAAAAGCAAAACATCAAAGTGTGCATTACCTTCTGGTTCGACATTTGGGGGATTGGCGTCCTGGGGAGAAAACAGCTTTTCTAGGGGCTGCAATGAAGATACTGGGACTAAGGATTTCTCTATTAGCATAGTCCCTTCATGATCTGATTTGGGTAGAGTAGCCTGAGCAGAAGGTGATGAAGCAGAAGCTGCCAAAACTAAAGCCTTTGGGGGAGAGATCGAACTCTTCTAGAAAATTCGAGTAAGTTATTAATGCACGGAGAAAGATGTTTCATGAAATAAATAAACTCAATTACCTTTCTCCTAAGGATGAGAGGAGCATCATCATCATTATCCTGCAAAATTGGAGAGGCTGAAGCTGGCCGTTTGTGGCTAGAGGCACCATTGGCTGTAAAAACCTTGGGAAGTGGAGAAACATGTGGAAGAGTGGGGCATTTGGTGCGAGCAGATGAGGAAGGAATCCTACTAGATAAAAAGGTATCCGAAATGGGAGAAATAGAAAGAATGTCTGGTTTATCCAGCAGGTGGAAAGCACTGTTAGCATCAGTTGTAAACAATCTGCGTTTCACAAATGCCCACAACTGATCAAAAAGGGAGTGTGTGATAACGGTAGGATTGAAGGGAGCATAGGAAAAATCTTTAGTCAGGAGATTATTACGGGCATCAATGGCTTGTGCCTCTATCTTATTAATGGTATAAAAACGCTCTGTTAAATTACTAGAGTAACAAGGAGGAACATGCCACATTTGGCCAAAACCAAATTGACGAGCAGAAAATTGGGGTGCATATATCTCAACCCCTGCCTTGGCATTTGTTCCTGTAACAATATCGTGGAACAATTCTCTTCCTAGCAAGAATTGAACCCAAACGGGCATGAAAGTGTCTGCTTCGGCTAGAGTAGAAGGAGGCCGTACAAAAGGAGGAACTTGATGAGGAGGAAAAGGAAAAAAGGAAGGTGATGAATCTAAAGTATAAAAGAATGTAAAAATATCCCTACTGGACATCTTTACAGGGCCTAATTGGTGAATAAACAGTCTGAAACAACTAACTTCGCGAGGAGGGGATAGCAGAGCACCGAGTTGGGGAAAATAGGCTCTTAACCACAATTGAGCGAGCCAGAGAGGCCCACTGCCAGTGGGGGATACACCACTTCTCAATTGGAATTGAAGGGAGGTTATGCCTCTATAAAAGGCAGCCAAAAAGAAAGGACATAAATTCAAGGACCTGCCACGAGCTAATTCATGTGATAAAGATAGATAGCTCATAGAGGGTTTCAGGCTGGGGACACAAAGAACATATTTATAGAGCCAAACATGAAGGAAGACCACATGCTCAGCATGGTTAGGCTCAGAAGTGGAGGCAATATAAAGGCCTTACATGTTTGAGTAAGATTCAGTAATCTTCTTGTCAAACTTTGGGGCGACAGCAGAAATCAAAATGTTAGGAAAAATGGTGTCACCCAAAGGCGGAAGATTCACCAAGGCTCCAACATCCCTTAGAGTAATAGACATTGGCCCAAGAGGGAAAACAAAAACATTGTATTCAGAAGACCAAAAACTCAGGGCAGTTGGAAAAAACACTGGGTCATAAGTTGGGGGGAAAAAGGTAATTTCTAATAGGTCCAAAATCTTAGCACGTTCAAAAATTGCTTTGATATGACCATGATTCACCATACGTGCATGCCATCTACGAAAATTAGGATCAGTTTTGGGCCAAGTACGAATACCTTTATCGCGGATTAGCTTCAAGGGCAAGGAGTTCAGGAAATGAGGATCTTGAGAACAAGGGAACAACTGACCCACCGCCATCTGTTTAACAGCTTCAGCATCATTGAATGATGGGCCTAAGTAGAACTCATTAAGGTCAGCGTTGGCCTGCGAAAGGAAAGTTGGATTTACATACAGACTTGTAAGAAGGTTTTGGAAATCTTCAAAACTGAAAAAAATCATCGGAGTGAGTTTGTGAAGTCGCCATTGAATGCAGAATACAAATTTGCTGAAGATTGCTTAAGAAACGCAGCAAATGAGCAAGAAGATGAACAGTAAAATGGCGAGGAAAAAAGCGCGAAATATAGAAACGTAATTTAGGTGCGATGAAATGGCGTGTCTTTTGGAATTATAGGGGTTTGTAACGTCGCACTCCTTCAGGTGATAGAAGTATGTAATGATTGAAATTCTCAGAAATTTCAAATGTTGCTGGAAAAATACAAAGTGAATATGGCAAAGATTAATAATTGGTATTAATTCTGCCATATTAGGGGGTAATTGTTGACACACTAAAAGTGCACCCCAAAGTAAAAAGCCCAAAGAGTGAAGTCCAACTCGGAAGTCTAGGATAAGGGCCTAGAACGAACCATTGATGAATCTAGTAGAGGCCCAAAGAAGTAAAGAAACATCATCGTTCAAGCTTGCAAGATGCCCAGAATTTGAGCGAATGAAGGACCATGATCGCCCAGGGCGATGACCATGTCCTCGCCCAAACCTTCAAGTCACCCAGGAGTCTAACGAATCTAAGGCGTTATGGTCATTTAATTCAGCAGTTATGGAAACGGTTATTAGACCAATATATCACACCCCACAATCCAAGGAACCAGTAGAGGGGAGTTAAAAGACAAAGAGTAATGACAACGGTTATGAAATAACCATTCCCCGACAAGTCGACCATCATGAGAAAAGTGGGTAGTTATGGAGCAACTGAGCAGTTCCAAACGGTTTGCCACCCAGAGGTTATCAAGGAAATATAAAAGGAAGTGAAGGCATAGAAGAAGGGCGAAATCAAAAACTCTCAACAGAGAATATGTAATTTCAATTTCTTAGCTTAATTTTAGAACATTTCTTTCAGTACTCGTGTGTTTGCGTCCCTTGGAGGCATTCCGTTTGTTTCCAATTGTAAATCTTCGCCAATAAAATACCCCTTTTTGGAACTTTGTCTCAAGAGGTCTGTTCCTTACACAATCATCTGATCCCTTTTTAATTGTTAGTGATCAAAAAACCCGCGAAACACATACAGATTTATTTTTTGAAGAACAATGAGAAACTAACCGCAGAAATTAGTGATGGAAGTAAAAAAGGGGAAAACTTGAAAGTAAGCTCGACTTTGAACTGAATCGAAGAACTCAAGACTCAAGCAACTAATAAACATTAGAATCAAATATCACTGCACCAATTTATACTACACAACACGTAATCATTAAAATTCTTAATTAAACCAAAAATAATACTACTCAAACAAAACAACACATATCATACTAAACCACTGGCGGCCACGCTGAATCCCAGTTGACGGCAACTCCTTGGACTGCAAATCGTTCTTCAAAATCTTCCCTTTTGTGTTATGCTTTGGCCACGTGTTGTACATCTTAAGCCACCGCACTATGGTGGCGCTCCTTCCATTTTTTGCTTTGTTCGCATCTCTATTAACGTCCAGCGAATGCTTCGGCTTTCCCTAAACGTTCGCCGACTTCTCTTTCTTCTTCTTCTTCTTAATTAACACGCGGTTGATTGTCTACTTGAGGTGACTCCTTCCCCGGTGGCAGTTGTGACAACATGGGCAACAGTGACTGATTTATGCTGCCAACAAACAGTGATCGGAGTTGGAAGAGAACAATGGGTTGGAGGGTTTATTGGCTAGAACGAGAGCAGTTAGGACAACTTTAAACTTTCTCCAAACGACGTAGTAACGATTGACGACAGGGAATTGCAACACCTGTCTCAAATGAACAGTGACAAAAATGACTATTTTAATATTGTAGTGATTTAGAAACAAAAGGCAAAATAATATAATTCAGCCCAACACTTGTCATGGTCTCCTAGACATAAGGGTGTTAAGCGAGTGGCTCGCATGAGTTAACTCGCATCCAAGCCGACTTGTGATATCGACTCGTGAGCCACTACTAGATGAGCTAGTAGGCTCAGCTAGCTCTATACTTGCTGCATTTTTTGAGCTATTGAGTCCCTATTTAGGGCCCATTCAGTAGGGATTAAAATTGAAAAACTAGTCGTTATTAGTGACTTTTATTAGATGAGTGAGACCCAATAACGGCCATATTTTCAATTTTAATTGGATTTTAATCCTTATCAAACGGGTCTTAGTATACATTATTTCAAAATTCATTTTCAGTCACACATTTTTCAATAAAATAATATTTTTCATCATATTAATAATTTTTCTTTACTTTTTAACCACATATTTCTCATCATGTCACTATTTAAATTACATTATTTCATCAATAATATCTATCAAACACCCTGAATTGATTCAACATCTTTATTTATGTAGCATTCAACAAACGGCTGGCTGAAAATTCAAACTTGAATTTAAATTTTACATTGCAATTTTTTTGTCTGCAAGAAGGCAAAGTATTTGCCCTCCATTTTCCCATGGCTCATGCCCTCATTCTCTTTCATTCTGATTAGCATATGCTCTCATCACCCTTCTTAAGTGTTGGATCGAATCTTTTATATTTCAAGATTTGTGTGCTATTTTACCACTTCGAGAAAAAGCTTCTCGCTGTCTAATCTCCACTTCTATATTTGTTGTATTATTATACCACATAATTTGTGTAATGGATAGCTCATCATCATCATTTTCGAACGAAAATAATTTATTTAATTATTGCCAAACTTTCAAAGATTTGTCAAAAATATTAGCTGCGTTTCGGTGTTCGTTAAGATATAGGAATAATTAAAGTTATTCTTCAAAAACTATAGAAGTATTATTTCTTTAACCTTTGAGGATATTTGTTATGTTGGCGGTAATTGGTACGTATACATGGTACGATAATGATTTGACTCTTATAAAGAAATCATTTGCTATTAAGCACATTGCATCGAATGAACATAATCTTCTTGTTACACAAATAATTGCACGTCTCTTGCAAAAATTTAATTTAGCCACTATTTGGTGCACATTTTGAGTTTAAGAATGCATATTTTTGTTTGATGTTATAGAGAATATGTGGTTAAAAAAATTATTGATATGATGAAAAATATGGAGGCATAACTACCGCTTTCATTGTAATTTCCTCATGTTCGCCAAACAGTATCGATGGAATTCAATTTCATTTCTCACATATATTTTGAATAAAATTATAATAATTTTGGAACTATTCGTTATAAAAACTAAAAAGGAGATAGCTACTTTTTGTTATCAATTTCAAAATGAAGTTTTTTTGACCAATGATGAGTGAAATATATACACCTAATTCGTCATTTTATGCAATATGAATCTCAGTTAACCCGAATTTAAATTCTATTATACCACCATAAATCTAAAAATTTCTTTATCCTTCTTACGATGCAGGATGAGAAATATCTGTTATCCCAAACATGTGTAGCAATGAAAAACACTTTCGAAAATATTTCTCGGGTTGTACCAATTTTTTTTCAAGTTGCAATATTTGATCCATATCTCAGATTGCATCGGATTTGAATATTGCTTTCAATTAATTCAAGATAATAATCATTTTACCTTTTAAACAAATATATTCTCGCTACGAGAAAGAATTATATAATTATATAATTGGTCCATCAACTCAAACTATATATGTTTAACTTTTTGAGTTCATAATGTATAAAATTTATCCATGTAAACGAGTCAAGTCGAGGTGCTCATGAGCCAAGACTTGTGACTAGTGCACGGCCCGTGCAAAAATTGGCTCGGATTTTTTTGCTCGAGCCAAGCCAACTCGGTGTGGCTCGGGTTCGGGCCATTGCCATAAAGTGAGGCTCGACTCGAGCCCTGGCTCGGTGGCCATGAGACCATGAGTCGAGCGGGCTTGAGTTTTCTTCGGGTCGAGTCGCGGGCCTTCCAAACCGACGAGTCTGATTGATATCTCCAATAAAATTCATTACATCTTCATTATACTCCAGGGGTGAAAATATCAAATTTCTGTTTTTTAAAAATAAATAAATAAAATGAGCAAGTGGCTCGCGAGTTGACTCAACTCATCCCACCAAAGTGAGAGTTGGTGGGGGCGAACCAAGTTAGGATATCTGAAACGAATCAGCTCGCGCTCGGTTCGACTCCACTCGATCTATTAATATCCCTACTTACAAAGGACCAATTGGAGATGAGTGCTCTTACTTCTTTAATTCATTTTCTTGGAAACTCTAGAGACTTAATGCTTGATTAGAGCATCTCTAATGTAACAACGTGAATTATTGTATATGTACCAAATAAAATGCAATTGAGAGAAGTGCATCTCCAATAGAGGTATGGATTGTAGTAATCATGGGTCACATGTACAAGAGATAAGATGTAGAGAAATAATGGAGATAAATATAGAAAATTAAATGGAAACATTCTCCAATGAAGTTAAATTATATGAAATTAAGTAAAGGATGTCCGGCACACCTTTCACGTGTGGATGATGTCCTAGATATCCTTCACCTTTTTCTTGCTACTTAAGTTGGATGATGTAATGCTCTTTGGTACAATTCACGGCTCCATTGGAGACGCTCTTAGTGCTTATAGTCTCGAGGTTATAAATCTAAATTATAGAGATGGAATTTCTTATTTTGAAAATTATAGAGAAAAATAATTTTGATCTGATATGAATTTTGCCAATGGAATTGCAAATTGTGTGTGTGAGAGAGAGAGAGAGAGATTCGTATAAGACGAAAATATGGAGTGCAAAATGGTGCTCATAGCTTGTTAGACAAACCGAGGAGTGCAATATCGGAAATATGGAGACATAAATACCACTTTCAACGTAACTTTCTCCATATTCTTCAAATAGTATTGATGGAATTCAAATTTTTTTTCACATAGATTTACTATAATAGTTTTGGAACTTTGATTCGTTATAGAAACGAGATAACTATTTTTTTTGTCATTAATTTCGAAATGAAGATTAAATGATCATGGTGAATGGAATATATATACTTTATTTTAAAATCTGCTAAATATATATTTTCGTCTTCTATATAATATGAATCCCATTTCTCCAATTTAAATTTTGTTATAGCCTCATTATTAAATATTCTTTAGCCTTCTTTCAATGCACTCGTGAAGATTCTCCATTATCTCAAATATGTGTAGTGATGGAAAACACTTATCAAAATATTTTTCGATGTGGACTAATTATTTTTTCCTAGCTGCAATGTTCAATCCCCATCTCAAATGTGGGACTATAAACAATGCTTTCAGTTAATTCAAAATAATTAAAATTTACCTTTGAAAGAAATATATCCTCGTTACAAAAGAGACTTATAGAATTGTATAATTCGTACTTCGATCCAAAATATAAAGATTTAACTTTTTTGAGTTCAAAAT
Source organism: Fraxinus excelsior (assembly GCA_019097785.1). NCBI lineage: Eukaryota > Viridiplantae > Streptophyta > Magnoliopsida > Lamiales > Oleaceae > Fraxinus > Fraxinus excelsior. The sequence continues at coordinate 12,124,425 of CM032636.1, read as the reverse complement.
ATTAATTCTTGTACAATTTTTAATCCACCTACATATCATATGTCAGGTTCCAAACCCGAATAAAGGAGGACGGATTTATAACTTTATAATTATTTTTGAAAAAAAATAGAAATATCCTTACAAATTATGTCTTCATTATACTTCATGGGGTGAAAATTTCAATTATGATTTTTTACAAAATAAATAAAATGAGTGAATGGCTCGCGAGACGAATGAGCTCACACTCGACTTCGCCCAACCCATTGCAAAATAAATTAAATGAGCGAATGGCTAGCGAGCCAAGATACTTGGCCCAGCCCATTAACACTCCAGGACCAATTTGGAGATGATTGCTCTTCCATCTTTAATTCTTGAAACTCTAAAGACTTTAATGCTTGATTAGAACATCTCCAATGTAACAATGTGAATTGTTGTATATGTGACAAACAAAATGAGAATGGAGAAAAGAGTGTAATTAAAGGCGATGTTGATTGTACATATTGTGAGTCACGTATACAGTAGATATGATGTGGAGATAAATTATTAAAAAAATTAAATGAAGATGAATAATATAAAATTACATCTATGGCACTTTTCATAGTTGGATGGTGTCCTAGACATTGTCTACCCTTTCTCGCTATGTAAGCATTTTGAGATGATGTGACGCACTTTTTGGTATAATTCAAAGACACTGTGTGCCAATTTGCTATGATTTCTACCAAAGAAATTGCAAATGAGATGAAACTAGAACCATATGTATGTGATTAGTAGAAAAATAACAATTTGATAAAACTTGTTGAAATTGTAGAAATAGAATCCCCTACAAAAATATTATAGTCCTGCTTGGTTTAGATAAAAAAAAAAATCATATTTCTTTGTAAATTTTGATAAAAGTTGATGTAATGTGCAGTTAAAAAATTATGGATTTCATAAAATGTGTAGTTAAAATTAATTATTACCTTTAACATATATGTTAATTCAAACTTTTAGCTAAATCAAACAAGGGCATAGATTATTTTACATGATTGAAAAAGTAATGTCTTCACTTTCCATTAGGTTTGAGCAATTTGGAATATAGGAAGTAATTTTTGAATTTTCGTTCAATTTTAGGAAATTAAAATAATTGTAAGAAAATGTTTTAAGAGGGCATTGCTTTAAGAAAAATATGTAGTGAAGGTCCTAAATCTTTTAAAAAGTGTAACATGGTCCCAAATCTTTCAAAAATATACGTTAGAAGAACCTATATACAATTCCGGAAAAAAAATTCATTAGTTGACCAAAGTCAGTTGTTTGACCGGAATTTAATCATCTTTTAAAAATGACAAAATGATCTTTTAATAAATATGTAGCGCATTTCAAACCTTTAATAAATATGCATAGTGGATCTAAACCGCACAACCCACCCATGAAACAAACCTTCTCCGCCTTAGTTGGTGAGTCTTATAACAGCCACTGTTGCATGAGCTGCAACCATAGTAGCGCCACCCATCACCACTGTCTCAATTCATCCACCTCTGCCGACCCTGTTTTGCCATCCATTTACTCAATTTCCTCCCAACAAGAACCCTTAAAAAACTTGGACGAAACATATAATGATGAATAAATTCTATCCAAAACTAATAGTTGCGATAGTGATTAAATTTTTTGATGAACCATTAGAGGTCCTTCCAGCACGCATTTATTAAAGATTTGGGATTGTGATGCATATTTTTAAAAGCTTTGGAACCTTCGCTGCAAATTTCCCTTATTTTAAGAGTGAGGTTAAAAGAACTTTTTGTCATTTTTAAAGATGATCAAAGCATGGTCAAACACTTGCATTTTGGTCCACTGGCGAATTTTTTGTACAAAAACCATCAAGATGTCCTATCATACATTTTTAAAGGTTTGGGACATATCTGCTACAATTTAAAAGTTTTGGACTGCATTGCACTTTGTTTTTCGAAAGGTTCGTTATCTTTGCTGCAAATTTCTTTTGTTATAATATTGAAAGCATTCTTAAATATAATGGAGTTTCCGAGTTAGATGGTTCAGATTTATTTTTGGAATTAAAAGCGTTAGGCAAAAATTTTCAAATGGGAAAAAGAATAGTTCAACGAAATTTCTTCATTACATAAAAAGAGTTAATTCAATTTCGAATGCATCCATTCTTTAAAAAAGATTGTTAACAATTCAAGTTATAGTTGTATATGCGGAGAGGAGTTTCAAAATTAAAGTTGATTTAAGTGGTATTTGAGATCAATTCTGTCCCGAGACACTTGGTATAAACTTGAGAATATGATGTGATCAATAGTTTTGCAACTCAAAATAAAAAAATTAAATAAAATAAAATAAAAAATTATATAGTTTAGTGAAACATGGTCATTGCTCTTCATCTTGTAAGTTTTATACTTTAGATTCAATTAACTTGGACATAAACACTAATATGTAATTGATTTAATTTTATAGCAGATCTATTATCTAATTAATATTTAATTAAATTAAATAATAGAGTCCGAAAATTCAAATTTTAGTAATTTGTTAATCACAAAGAGTTGTGATTGTAAGATACAAATTATATATGATTGAATCTTAAAACATCCATGGTCATAAGTAACAACGAGATACGGATATCGTTATTACGGATAGACAATCACGTGTGACATTTCTTACTTGTGAAGTAAGTAACCGACCTTACAAACTAAAGTGTGGTGACACCACTAGAGAAATTCCACATGGATAACTATTTGAGTGTCAATGGTCTCTAACGCTTAATAGTGGAATTGATCATTCGACTTGAGGTCATCATAATGTCTTATATGAGAACAATCATAATTTTGTGATGTTGAATGTTGCTATGTCAAAGGTTACTAATATGACATCATTCGGGTATGTCAAAAGTCATGTGAAGGTTATTAATGATCAATAGATGACTCGTCATTCTTAGATAGTAAGAGATTATGATCTACATTTCATTCAGTTAAGTTGATAACGAATTCTTGGCCAAGGTGTATTCATAAGTCGACAATGAGTTTTCAACTTAATTTACTTAATAATGGAATGAAATATATGATCGATAATTGTGATGGACACACATTCATATCTTATAATTGATATGATCATATTAACGAATGGACTACAGTTTCACGATAATCAAATAAATTTGGTTTGTCATACCACATGATATTTCTTGTCACATGTATTACCCAACACATTGTTAGATGTCAATTTGAGATGACGGATATGAATTGTTGATAAATCAAAAATGAGTATTTTAATTTATCAATTTTGATTAGATCAAAATAATAATTCACGGTGTTAGGTATCGTGATCGGGAATCTAATGGGTCACACATAAAAGGAAAACCAGGAAAATGAGATTCATCAATTAATTAATGTGGAAATTACACAAAAACAGAATTTGAAAGTTTCAATTTCAAAAATCAGATTTGAAGTTTTTTATACAAAAACCAAATATATTATATCCATATCCTACCCAAACCCTAATTATTTCCTAACCTATTCTCTTTCTATACCGTACCTCCATGTTTTCTCTTCGTCTCCCATCTCTCTCTACGCTTCCCTTTCAAAAACTCTATGGTTGTTGCACTGCCAAACCCCACTGCCCATAGTCATTACGCCGCCACCATGCCCATCACAATCTGTGGCCCGTTGATTTGAGAGCGACGTTGATCCGAAGGCGTCGAAGCAGCACGATTTAAGTTCGGTGGCGTCATCCCCGTGTTCGAAGCTTTAAGAGTGATAGTGTCACTCAGGCAACACGACATAACAATGGTGGCTCTGGTGAGATCTGACAAGTTCATATGACGATTGGTTTAGATGGTGTGGTGGTGGTTTTGAGGTTGCGATGCAGTGTGGTTGGTTGGTGGTGGTGTACAGTGGTTAGGTTAGGTGCGGTGCGGTGGTGATATACTGTGGTACAGTGGTGATGTGTGGTGGTGATGTGCAGTGGTGGTGTACGGTGTGGTGGTTAGGTTCGATGGTGCTGTGTTCGATGATTGAGTGTAATTGTGTGGTTAGGGTGCTATTTGTAGTGGTGGTTGTGTAGTGGTGTTGACCAGTGATTGAGTGAGGTGACGATGTGCTCAAGATTGTCTGTGTGGTGGTGGTGGTCTCAGAAATCTGCAAGCGAAGCAAAGGTATGTTTTGGTCGAGAGGTGGTGGTGGTGGTAGTGGTAGTTCTGGCGGCAACGACGATGACGATGGTACTGCTGAGCCAGTGGTGAGGTAGTGCCGTAAATATTGGTGGTGGTCGCAGATTATTTGGTCGTTTATGACCATTAAATTCATTAATTTGTCATTGATAAATAATATGTGACCAATGAAAAATATAAATTGTGAAAAAAAAGTAATTTGTGATCTAAAAATTGTTAACTTGTTACCAATAATTTGACAATTTGTAATTATCTACTAAGTTGCAACGTTTTAATTTTTTTTTATTTGTGACCGATAAACAAATTGTGACTTATAAAAGCTCTAAATTGTGACCTATAAAATTTTTGATTTGTGATCGTGAAATAATTTGTAACTTATAAAATTTCTGATTTGTGACATATAAAGTCTTTGAATTGTAACCGTCAAATAATTTGTGACTTTTCAATTTTGTATTTGTGATTGATGAACAAATATTGGCCTATAAAATATTTGAATTGTAATCGTAAAATAATTTTTGATATGTAAAATTTGTGATTTGTGACCAATTATTTAGAATTTGTGACCAAATTATATGGAATTGCGACATTAATATATTTAATTAATAAATAAATAAAAACTAAAAAAATATATGAGATTGAAATTTTAAACCTTAAAAAAATCTAAAATATGAAATTTTAAACATTATCTCTTAAATTTGAAATGGGTGAAACTTAACCTCTTAATTATGAAATTTTCTTATAATTAATTAACAAATGTTGGACAATTAATTAATTGAACTAATTGATTCATGGACCAAATTTAATTAATTAGATTAATTAAATATTGAATATGGTTAAGTTAAAAAGACATATCAATCTCACTTGAACTTATATTAATAAGCTATTAAGATTTCAGAAAATATTGAATAAAACACAATTCATTATCTTGCTAGTACAAGAAAAAAAATATTAATTCTCTCATTCTTGTTCCCTATGTGGATTTCCATTGGAGGCTGGACAATTGGACAGTTGTGAATTGCAGATTGTGATTATTCGTGGTGGAAATTGAAAATTGTTCATGTTTGTAGAATTCAATAAAGTTATATTTTCTATCACAGTTTCTATCTAAACACGAAGTAGATTCATAGTGAAAATTGAAAATTATTTTATTTTCCGTTGTGCGTGATTAAGTAAATTCTCAACACATTTTTCTAATACTATCAATTCAATATAAGTGTTCTTAAGTTAATATTTAGTTTATTTTTAATGATATATTTTGTTTGCCAAACATCGGATTTTAGTAAAATATTTACATTCGTGTTTAGAGTTTATATTTCGTTTTTTCTTTTTAATGAAACCACATAATATAAGTATTATTCATCATTATTGAAAATGTCCAAGAGAATTCACCTAATGCCTCAAAATTGCTTGAGCAGCCTCTCTTATCAATATAACTAGTAGATAAATGAGTTTTTTAGCTTTCATTTTTACTTCATTCCCAGCAATTAAAAATAGTATGCTTTAAAGTATCTTTAATCTATAAGAAACTTTCTGATTCAACAAACTTCCAACCCACTGTATTGTTGTACGTAGGACACAATGCATTAGGTAGGGCTTTGAGCAAAAACTGCCAAATCGGAAAATCGAACCGAAACCGCATTTTAGAAACCATCGGTTTGATGCCACGTGGACCCGTCAACGAAATGGTTTTGAACCAACCAAACCGGTCAAAATCAGTTTGGTTTAGGTTTGAGAATTTTATTTGCGGTTTAAAACCAAACCGGACCGGTGAAAAAATATATAAAAATAAAAAAATAAAAATAATGATTTTTTTTTAAAATTCATCCAAATATGCATAATTCAATAGTTTTGTCATTTGTATGTATTTTTGTCAATTTATAATTTTCTATTACATATATATAATAATTAGCAAATAATCCTAATTTATATCTAATAATCTCGAGACTAACATAATCTATCAAAAATTCTTTTCCTCTTTAGAATTCAAATTTCTACAATTGCTTCTGAGTCTGCATTCTCAAATGGAGGTCAGATACTTAATTCCTTTAGGAGTTTATTAGGTGTAAGGATAGTTGAGACTTGTATATAAGGAAAGAATTGGTTGCAAACTAAGAATGAACATATAGTGTTGTGCCAATATTTAGATGAAATAGAAGCATTTGATGATTCAATGAAAGTTGTGGTTATCTATCTAGTATCCAATACTATGATGATATAACGAATGCATTTGTTTGACAATGGAGACTATGAATCATGTGTGACAGCAATTGGTGTTTGAGTATATGTGAGAAACTGAATTCGTAACAAAATACAACGATAATCTTGTGTAATTGTTATGTTTAGATATTATAAACAATTGATTTATTATTATGGTTGGTTATTCTCTTTGTCTAATCAGTAGTTTTGTTTTTCAGATATGATGATCACGAGATCTTGTTGAACATCATTATATTTTTTTGACTTTATATTTAGTTTAGTAGACTTGTATTGTAACGTTATCGTAACGTCTTAGCCTAAAAAGGCAAATAAAAAATTATATTTTAGTTTATTGTGATTTCACTTTGATTTAGTTGGTATTTAAATTTGTAGTAGATATATTTAATTTGTTTTTTAGACTTATTGTTAGTAAGATATAAATATATATTGTATTCAATTAATTAATATCATAAAAGTAACGGACAAAAAATATACAGTGAAACCGGTCTGTTTTAAAACAACCGGACCAAACCGTAGGTTTAGGTTTGGATTTTTTTTCAAACCGTTCAAAATGGTTTGGTTTAGGTTTGGGTTTTTCTCAAACCGATTTAAACGGTTTGGTTTGAAAATTTATCAAAAATCGCAAAAATCGGACCGCTTACACCCCTAGCATTAGGGATGGCAAAGGGGGTAAGGGAGGGGTCGATCATTCTCACCCCCATTCTCACTCCCGTCCCGTCAAGTATTTTTATTATCTTACCTCATACTCATACTCGTTTAAAGCGTGACGGGTCGGAATCGGGGCGGGGAGTGGCCCTTGCCCCATTTGTCGCCCCATTTATTTTTTTCTTTTAATTTTTTATTTATTTTAATTTTTGCTTTTATTTTTTTTATATCTTTAGTTAGTAAATATTATTACTTTTTTATAAATTTGTTAAAAGAAACTTAGATTCTCTTTAAAAATGATAATGAATTTATTATTTTTGTTCGATAAAAAAATTAAATTTGAAATTAATTTTAAACGAGACGGGTAGCGGGGCGGGGACTATGTTTCTCATACCCGCCACGTTCCCGCTTCAGGGTAATGACCCTCGTCCCGTCCCCGCCCCGTTTGCCCAGTTAGGCAGGTAATCTCAGCCCCTTTTGGGGCGGGACCCCAGGAGTATCGAGTTGAGCGTGTTTTATTGACATCCGCATGGTGGACCTATTAAAGAAGAGTTATCAAGCACAACGATTATACTAAATCAAGTAACGTTTTGCATTGTCTATTTTTATCCATACATTTTATAGCACTCACAACTTAC